>PVJH01030461.1:0-24794 GCA_004026705.1 Nesogale talazaci
TGTGAGGACAGAGCAGGACCAGGCAGTGTTTCCTTCTCTTCAACATACGGTCGCCATGCTAGGACCCGAGTCCAAGACACCTAACGAGAGTGACCTGTAGCTATTGTAACCAAACAGCCTTCTCTGTAACCATTAGAGAAAGAGATGCATACAGGCCAATGGATTTGAATTGAGAATCCAGAAATACAACCAAGTATATTGATACGTGATGTTTGATAAAGGAAATAACATATTAAGTGGGGAAGGGATAGCCTTTTCAATAAGTGATGCTAAATCATCATGAATCTGCACCTGCAAATAAATGAATTAAGACCATACCTCAATACTATGTGCAAAATTAAACTCAAGATGAATTAAAGACCTAAATAAAAACAGTCAAACCATGACTTAAGGGTCCCAGATGTATTTCCAGGCATACATATACTACTGAAAAAAATGGAAAAGATGCATACATGGAAGAAAATACAGGACCTTCCAAAAATATATCTATATATATCAAAATATTTAAACAAAAGAAAGAGTATCCACAAATTTTGTGGAAATATTTAGCAATGATATATCAGATAAATAGCTAATTTCAAAAATTGGTAGAAAAACACTACACATTAATATGAAAAATATAAAATACCCAATTAAAAATGGGCACAAAACCTGAATAAACAGCTCATTGAAGATGGCATTAGGCAACCAACAACCATATGAAGAAATGTTTATTAACTAAATGAAATTTATTAGCTAAATGAAAAACAAAAATTAAAACAATGAGATGCCACCTCACATGGATAGTCTTGGCAAAATATTTTTTAAAGTCTGAAAATAGTCCATGTTAGAGAGTATGTGGATAGATTGGACCACTCACATTGCTGGTGGGATTTTAGAATTTTACAACCACTGTGGGAATCCATATGGGACTTGCCTAAACAATTGCAAATACAAAGACCTTTTGATACTGAAATTTCTCTATCTGGTATAGGAACAAACATGATAAGACATATGCACAAATGTCTGACATAGTAGCAAAAAATGGAAACAAACAAAACTCTGACTTTAGATCAATGGATAAATGATTTTGGTATAGCCATATAAAGAAAAAAGTATTCAACCTTCAAAAAACAATGAGTTTGTCAAACATGTAAGGCATGGACAATATCATAAAGATAATTTCTGACATTATTATAAAATAGAAGTGGTTTTCATAACAAAAGATAAAACTAGAGGGCAGGGTTGAAAGACAGAGGGTGATAGGAATGAGATAAAAATTGGAAGAGGTATGAGAAAGCAAGACAGGAAAGTGAAGAAGGGGAAAAAAGAGTAACAAAGAACCACTTATGGGGGGAGTGTTAATGCAGTACTGTTATTGATTTGATGAGATTGACTGCCCAATTACATAACATTTTTCTCTTTGTATGTATTCTCTCTCTCTCTCTCTCTCTCTCTCTCTCTCTCTCTCTCTCACACACACACACACACACACACACACATCCATCTAGTCAGTGATGACTCCTAGCGACCTCTGGTGGGTTTCCAAAATTGTGACTATTTAACAGAGTTAAAAAGCCCAGTCTTTTTCCCATGGACTTTGCTGGTGAGGCAGAACCCCTGATCCACTACATCCCTAGACCTCCTTTGTATGTATTATATTCTGCGAACAAAAAGGAAAATAAAATGGATCTATAGCAGAAATAAAAACTAATGCACAAATAGTTTTTAAAAGAAAGAAATAAAAATAGGAGGGTGACAATCTTCAAAATCCTCCAGATTTATTACCTATCAGATAAGCATTGGCCTATGAGCCTATAACAGGAGGAAAATGTAAAACTGAAACAAGTATAGATTCATTTCTGAAAAGGCCAAAGTGGATGTCAGAAGGAACGGAAACTGCTTCTTGACCATAGAACAGTTGAAGCAAATGGAAGAAATAAAAGAGCTGAAATTCAGAAATTTCAAAAGGCAGAGTGAGAAGACAACGTAAAACATAATGAATTGAACAAAGTCCTGCAGTTTAAAGAACACACTCAGCATATTTTCATCTGAAAGGATAGGAAATAGAATTAAAGTCTAGAGTTGCAATACTAAATATTCTATGGATAAAATATAGAATGTCACAGGAAGCATTAGGAGAAGAATGGAATACCTAGAGTCACTGTGTCATGAAGAACTAATGGACATTCCACCATTTCAAGAGGTAGCCTGCGATCAAGAACAGTGGATTTTAAGGAAGAATTTGAACTTGCACTGAATGCATGAGCCCAAAACCTGAAATTGACAGAATATTGATTGAAATTTTCCAATGAGCTGAAGCACTTGAAACACTCATTCCCCTATGCTGGAAGAAATCTACATTTCTACCCATTCCAAAGAATGGTAACCCAACAGAATGGTGACATTATTATAAAATATCATTCATATAACATGGAAAATAATTTTTCTGAAGACCATTCAATAACAGTTGCAGCAGTACGCTGACTCGAATTGCCAGAAATTCAAAGCAGATTCAAAAGACATAGAATGAGTGATATCAATGCTAATGAATGGATCTTGGCTAACGCAGACAATACTGAAAGATGTTGGTTTTTAGCGATTTAGAGAGTCTTCTTTTTAGTAACTTGTGATTATCAGGTGGCATTCTCATGGCCATCAGACCAACTGTAGCTCACAGGGAGCTATAAGGCGCTAGAACCATCCCCGTGAGTGTCTGACTTGTTGGCTGATTACTGGAGGAGAGAGCCCCATTTTTCTTCAAGCTGGTGCCTTCAACTGCTGACCTCACCCTTAGCAGCCCAATGTATAATTCACCACGTTACAAGGGTCCCACTGGTGGCATTATTAACTTTGAAAAGAAAACGCCACGATGAACTTAAACAATTAAAGTCAATGTGTCTAGGCTGAAATCATCTTTCAAAAAAATGAGTCATTTCTCCATGTCAGTTTTTTCAATAAATTTATCTTATATAATTTACAGTGGAGTGGAGACCATAAACTGATATGCATAGGAGAGCACTCAGAGAGTAAACATGGTCCTTCAAACGTAAGTTGAGGTTGTTGCTCGATATTGCAGTTGTGGGACATCCTGACAGTGCCAAGAGACACTAGTATGGCAAGGCATCCTCTGCACAGAAGTCTTCAAGGCTCAACTCACCACCAGTTACCGCACAGGGAGAACAACTCCATCCAATGCCACTAGACACGAGTAGAAAAGGTAACTCTGGAATCTGAGACTGAAGAGGGCCAGTGATGGGTGAAGTAAAACAGCGTGCCTTTTAGGGTTTGTTTTGTATCTTAGTACATTGTGGTGAAGAGATATGGTGCCTAACAAAACAAATGTCAAGTCAATAATTGCTACAGGAAGAGTGACATTTGTTACATTCTTCAAGTTGGGTAATCCTTCTATAATATAAATTATTCCATCACCATTGCCATTAATTCAGCTCCCCAAATCCAAACTTTCATTTCTCCCCCCTTCCAACCTCAGTTACCAATAATCATCTTTGGTTTCAATGTCTTTGCTTAGTTAGTTTTAATAAGTGAGATCAGATAATAGCTCTCCTTTTGCTCAGCATAATAAATATTTTTAAGGTTCATCCATGTTCATTTGACATGTACCAGTAATTAATTTTTTTATAGCTCAATATAATTCCATTTTGTGCATGTGCCCTGTTTTTTTACACTTTAATCTTTTGATAGGCATTATATTTTCTTCCATCTTTTGGTTATTTTGAAACGTAATCAATGTTGGCATACAGATTTTCAGAACAGCCCTGACCTTAGGAACATCCAGATATTGCATAGTAGACTTGGAAGATTTGAGTCATCTACATAATAAATAAGGGAGAGAGCACATTAGTCATTTTATAATATTAAATATACTTTTCTTGCTATTTATTAAATATTAATGATAGTTGCTCATAAAGGAACTTTAGAAAGACAGTTTTCAATTTCTTTTCAAGAAAACAGAACTCAGATAGGGATGTCTGGATTCTAGTCTGTTATGCTTATTGTTGTATGTTACAGGTTCCTGACACTCTTTGAAGTTCACTTTGTAACTATATTGAAATGAGAATAATTATTGCTTCCCATAGTAACTGATTTTTCATGAGCTTAAAAATGAATTAAAAAAATATTAATACTGAAAACTAAAACCATCAGCCTAAGAGCCCAGACTAACTTGTGAATATTTCTAATTGCTCAGAGCTTTCACTTACACAGTGCATCATTCTTTTAAAAATATGAAAAGAATGAATATTTTCCTTTTATTAGATGCTGAAAACATATAACTAATTTTTGAAATAATACAGTGATTCTCTTTGCATTATGTGAAGTCTGCCTTTGCTATCAAAGATAACTCATAATTATTATGACTGCCATTAAAACTTTAGCAACAAATCACTGCATTTTAGGAGCATTGAACTCAGATTCGTGATCAGGATTCCATTTGTCTTATAATGTCTATTCCATATCAGTTGTATGTTTCATATCTAAGAAGAAAAGGCCAGATTTCCACTTTGAATTTTAAACATTTCCAGCTTGTGAAGGTTATCCCAGAAGCTTTTCTTTGCATGGTAACAATGTCCAAAGTTTGTTACATGGAAAAGAGTATGAAAATGCAGCTGTCACAGTGGAGCACCATGGCAGTGTCTACCAAGGAAGCCTCACCTTAAAATGTCATGTGTGGTGAATCAGAATGAACAAGGACATTTACATGACCGAGCTTTTAAATTTTTATATAGTTACTTTCTTTTTAAGCCTTAGCGCCCTTTTATTTTGATTATAATGGACACACACAGCAAATCCAATCCATTGCCTCTGGTCTATGGTAGAACTGATGACTCTGTAAGGCCGGCTGGCTGTAATATAGAGAGAAGCTGTTCATTTGTGGTTTGTTTAAATTACTAACCTCTAGGTTAATATTGACTTCCAACCATTTGTGCCACCCAGGGACTTCTAATACACATATTATATGACAATATATCTAAGAATGATTTTTAACTGAACTGGTTTCTCAAATGATATGATATATATTACTGTATTGGATCTATTATATTCCACCGGTATTCATTTATTTTTGTTCTTAATTGTACTCATATCGCATTAGAATCACAGAAACCCCAGGTGTGTTAGAATGAAATGCCATATGGTACTGCACCTTATTTATTGACTTGCTTGGGTCAATTGTTGCAGTCACTGTGTTTTTTAGGTACCTTCTGACCTAAGGGGTCAGCATCATATGGGACAATGTTCTGTTGAGACCAATAGAATTTGCATGGGCTAATTTTCAGAAGTAGATTCTCAGGCCTCTCTGGTAGTCTCTTAGTCTGGAAGCATTGCCGAGACCTGTCCACCATGGATGACCCAGCAGGTATTTTAAATATGGGCTAACTTCCAGCACCAAAGAAATAGTACACAAGCACCCATACTAGGACAAGCAGGTGGTGGGATATTGTTAGTTCTTAATATTTAGCTATAGTTATTTTTGGTTCAAGCTTTATTATTTTTTATCATTTACTTTCATTACTATAATAGTACAAAATAAAAATAGTGATAATGTTTCTGAGTTCAAAAATGCAAATCCTATAAGTATTTTTACCTTCAAAATAACTTATAAGTACAGATTTTATAAAGGTTTTATATCCTCACCTCCTAGATATGTGTTTCAAATTTGGAAGCCCCCAGACAAAAATATTCACCTTTTAAATTGGTTATCTGTCTTATATTCTAGACCATAGCATTCACATCAAGAGGTGACCATAAGAATATAGACGTGTTGGAAAAAAGCAAGAGTAAGAAATACAATGAAGCATCAAATGTTAGTGGAAATTTTACATAATCTTTTGATTCTTATTTTCCATGAACTTTTTAAAGGACCTCTTAAGTTTGAGGTGTAGAAACAGCTCAAATTATTATCAAACCCTCCCTGTCTGTCCTTACTGTCACTCTCCTTCTCTAGTAAAACTATCTTGCCTTTATCACTCTGAGCAATGACTTCACCTTAGAAAGCCCTCAAATTAAGAACAGTTGGCTCAGCACTCGGGGTGTGATACAGCACCATTGAAACATACAACTTTCCTCTAGTTCTTCAGTATGTCCTACCCTACAATCCTGACCCCCAATTCTACCTTATAAACCCAGCTAGACTAGAGCATGTACATGGTTACAGGTAAGAACTGGAAATACAGGGAACTCAGGAAAGTTAAGCCCTCACGACCAATAATGAGAATAGAGATACCAGGATAGTAAGAGGAAGGTGAGGGGTGGGGATGTAGGGGGAACTGTACACAATGATCTATTTATAACACCCTCCCAGGAAGACAGACAACAGAAGAGTAGATGAAGGAAGATATTGATCAATGTAAGACATGGAAAATATAACAATTTATAAATTATCAAGGGTTTATGAGGGAGGAAGGGAAAGATATGAACTGATAGCAAGTGCTCTAATAGAGAGAAAATGTTTTGAAAATGAGGGTGGCAACAAATATACAAATATGCTCCACCCAAAGGGTGTGTGTATGGATTGTGATGGGAGTTGTATGAGCCTCCAATAAAATGATTTTTTTAAAGAGTAGTAGGCTAAGAATACAATGTAAGAATTAATACATGACAAATACTTAGCACAAGACCTGACATACGTACTCCATAAATTGTAAAATTATGTTCAATAAGAATCAGGTGACTGCTTTCCCTCTATGGCACTAACAGCTTGTGTTTAACTATTAACCTAAAGGGTGGCTGTGTACACTCAATCAGTGTCAGCATGAAAGGAAGCTCTCGTTATTGGGCCCCCAGGAGGATTCTGACCCAGAAGGTACCAAAGAACATTTAACAGATGGGGCCACAGTGCATCAGATTTAGCTTGGGTTTGGTTTTGTTCTTTCTCATTGTTTGTGTGACAAATGTTATGTTAGACATTGGGGATACCATGAAAAATAAGATTCCAAATGAACTTCTACATGATCAGCTGTAGCCCCAAAGCAAAAAGATGGCAAGATAGAATATATTGGCACATTACCTAACTCTTTAGAGGAACAGAGTTTCCAGGAGGGAAATTCAAGTGGAAACGTGAGAGATAAAAAGGACAAACTGGTGTAGGGGAGTGCTGAGGAAGTAGGGAGCAATAAAGGAAGGAAAGATCCTATGTGAGTGCAAACAGAGAGCAGTGGTATGACTATGACTAGAAGGATAAACTCAGATTCAAGGTGTTGTGGTCTCTGGGTGAGTGGCACATCTTCACCTTCATTGTGGTTGGGTACCTTGACATCCCTTCCAACTCAGTGAGCCCACAGAACCTAAAAGAATTGCTCCATGAAATTCCCAAGGCTGTACCCCTACAGAAACTGCCATGTCTTCCTCTTCTGGAAAAAGCTACTAGTTCATTTTAAGTTCCCACCATTTACTCAATAATACCATACTTAACCTCCGGGCCACCAGAACTCCTCACATCTCTTTAGTTTCACAAAATGTCAAATTTCATCTTGAAAGACTGTGTAAGAATGTCTCTGCTCATTATACAATATCACCCAAACAGCTAAGAAGGCATCACTGACATTCATTTACCATACTAGCTTCCCTGTAGAGCAAGAACGGTGTTTTCTCTTTCTGTGACTCCTCTGGCTCTGCTCCGTCCCTTTTTACTGAGAGATCTCGTGGCATTCTTTCCAGCTAGCTCACTAAATCTGGTAAACCAGTCCCTGAGACTGTGCACTGTGACCTCCTCAATGGCAGGTAGCATTCTGATTCACTGTTCTACCCCTAACTTAACTCCCCTCTTCATTAATTTGTTCTAATTTAGTTTGCATTTTCAGTTGTATGATAAACCATATTGTCTTTATGTATTTCCTTCTCCTTTTAAGCCATCCCACTCATATTCAGATTCTGGTTCACATATCTACTGGAAAGTTGTTGTAATTATTATTTTTGCTTTTTTTGCTTTGTTTTGTTTTGTGCCCTCTGGTGGGAGTGGGAGGCCCAGCCTTGCTCTTGGAGAGCTGCTGCTGGATTTGAACCACCAAGCCAGTGGGCCGCAGTCCGGCCCTCAACCACTATGCCCCCGGGGCTCAGCCTTATAATTATTATTTGTATCTCCAATGCCATCACCTTGAGAAACAGGACAGGAAGAGCTATCTCACCAGGATATTATAGGGCTGTCTGAGACAATCCACATGAAACTTTAGGTCATGCAGGATGTGTTCACTCTAAATGTTGTCCATTGCTATTTTTAGGGTAAGATCTCAAGCAGAATATGGTTCTAGGGTGGCTATTACTATCCATTTTACCTCTCAAAAGAAAAGTAAGGAGAGTGTGCATGAGACGGTTCCACTACCTGTGACTGTGCAGCTTTGTTGGATGGCTCACATCGAGAGATCCAGAAAAGACCGAGTCTATCATGATCAGACCCAAAGACCCAAGCCTCTGACTTTCTATTTGACCAGCTACTTTAGATTACTGTCTTGTAATTTCTGAAAAGATGTGTTATGATGTCATAGTAAATATCCCTTTCATTTAAATTGTGACTTGAGCTGTGTAAATGCAGTAACAGAAAAAATGCATTGCCTTCGCAAAAGTCAAAATCTCCAGAATCTCAGAATACTAACATTCATTAATCTTGCTAAACTCAATAAATATCTGCAAGCCTATAAGCTTAAATGATGAATGTTCTTTCCATTTGAGTCAATGCAGTGATCAGAGTATCATTGAAGAGCTAGCATACTCCCTGCTGAGTTCTGTTTCTTCAGTGTCTCAGTGGACAAGGACCCGTTCCAGGATCTGTTGGTATGGCACTCAACAAAAACCAAATCCCTGTCTTCATGAAGCTTGTATTCTTGGTGGGAGCTGGCAATGAGGTCTGGTATAGTCTACAACCTAGATTTCAAGGTTCATCACTGGGAAAATATCATGCTGAATGGAATCTATCACAAAATATTATATATTACATGATTTTGAATACATAAATGCAGAAATCATAGTAAACTCTGATTTAGAGGTTGCTAGGGGCAACAGGGGATATCATTGAATATGAAACATTGGGTTTTTATGGTGATGGAAAATATGGCAGCATATATTGGAAAAGGTTGTACAACAACAGATGTCATTTGTGATACTGAAATGAACATCTGAAAAATATTAAATTGTGCTACCTATATTTTCAAGAATATAAAAAATAATTATATATTTTGTATATCAGACAGTAAAAAGTTATATGGAGTCAGCTGATGTATGTCTTTATAGACCTTTAAAGGGGCCTTTAAATAGATTTGCACTGTGAGAAAGTTAGAAAATTATTGAAGGATATAGCAGAAAATAGGAAAGTAATCTGACCCACATTTTAATGCAATGATTCCAGCTCTTCTATTCATCATAATCTGTAGAAGGGAAAGTACAGAATCGTTTATGAATCTGTTATAATAATCTATATGAAAAGTGATAGTGACTTTAACTGGGGTACAGTCTATCCAAATAGGGAGAAATATATGGTTCAGAGGTTTTATTTTGAAGATAGAGCTGTAAAAATGTGGTTGCAAGGCCTAAACCAGAGTCAGAGATGATTCAGCCAGGTTTTACCTAAGCCTCTGGAAGTTAGAATTGTCGTGAAGAGAGGTGGGACAGACCAGAGGACACCGCTAGAGCATATGGAGAGATGAAGAAGTTTTCATAGAAACATGAAGTACACTAGAAAGATTTGAACCCTCAAGCGGTCCCCAACTGGAGTGTGTGGGTCTCAGCATCAACTACCATCAATTCCCGATCGCAACATGTTGCACCCCATCCCCATTGTTCCTGACCCTGGACTGTGGCCCAATGATGCACAGTTATAGCAAGTTTCTAGAAAATGGTATGGAGGCTTCTAGTCCTGACCCCACCCTTTGAAACTCACTGCTTTAGGAGAATAAAGCCTGCCATGAGAGAAGTTGCCTCATGTAAAGTGGGACCCTAGATGATGAGAAGAGAGAAGAGAAAACACATAATCTGTAATAACTTCTATGTTTTCGCTGCAAGAGAGCATTCTTCAGCTCTATTACTTTCTAATTTATGAACATTATTGATGTATATTAATCCATGCATAAATGATGGAGGCTGGTAGCTAACCCTCATGGTTAGCCGCCCAGAGAGAGAAAGCTTGGACTTCCACTCCCATGAACAGTTCCAGCCTCAGAAACCCACAGGAGGGTCCCTGTGACTCAGCACTGGCTCAATGCACTGAGGAAATGCAGGATGGACAGCAATTTTTGTGCTTCCTACCCTGTCACAAGGAAGACTTGAAAAAATATTTCATTACATGGAACGTCGACTTGGGTACCTCTTTCATTTTGTGCCACTGGTTAAATCCAATTAATGTATCTAAATTTCCAACTTACACCCACTGGAAGAGGATATAAATAAGAAATTCAATATCCTTACACATTTACATTTAAGAATTATAAAGGGTTTGAGTCCAATATAATTTTAAATATTATTTTCTATAAATGTATTCAATTTATTGAATACTTGTTTCATCCTGAAATTACTTTTGATATTTAAGGATTTCTACTTAAGGAACAGGAAATATTAGTTTCTACTTTAGAGGAAAATATTCTAGAAAGAAAAACAGAGTGAACGCATTTACAGAACTGTAACTTAGAAGGACAAAGCACAAGTAGATATTCATTCAATTCACCCATATTCATCTCAGCACTATTCACAACAACAGCAGGCTAGAAAAAAACCCATAAACCCCGTCTGTGGACGAATGTATAAATAAACTTTAATACATACACATCGGCTAGTATTTCTAAAGGAAAATCCAAAACAAAATTTTCATAATAAAAGAAACATACAGATTGGATGGTCAGGGAAATGTGGGAGGGGGGGAAGCTGGGAGAAGTAAACTGGAGTGTAGGGAGGTGTTAAATAGGTGAAAGAGAAGAAGATAATATTCTCTAAGAGGAAGGCAAGCTCTTTCTCTTCAGCAAGGCGGCCTGAGCGGCAAAGGCAAAGATGCAGACCTTTGTGAAGACCATGACGGGCAAGACCATCCCCCGGGAGGCAGAGCCCAGTGACACCATGGAGAATGTCAAAGCCAAAATCCAAGACAAGGAGGGCATTCGCCCGCACCAGCAGCGCCCGATTTTTGCTGGTAAACAGCTGGAGGAGGGCCGCACTCTGTCGGACCACAACATCCAGAGAGAGTCCACCCTGCACTTGGTGCTGCGTCTGCGCGGTGGCATCATCGAGCCATCCCTGCGCCAGTGGCCCAGAAGGACAACTGCGATAAGATGATCTGCCGCGAGTGCTGCGCTCGCCTTCACCCCCGTGTGGTTAACTTCCGCAAGAAGAAGTGTGGCCACCCCAACAACCTGCGTCCCAAGAAGAAGGTCAAATAAGGGTCCCTGTCTCCCGGGTCTTGGGCCTTCTGCCGGTGGAGTTCTCCTGCGCCCCCTGGCCCTGGGCCCTCAATGAAGTCTCAACTTTCACTGACCTGAAGCACCAAAAAAAAAAAAGAGGACGGCGAGAAATGAGTCAGTGAGCAAGGCAGACAATTGGGAAGTTGAATAAGGAGTTCTAAGTTGTTGAATAAAAAACTGATTATCTGAAATGTAAAAATGAAATTCACAATAAAATTTTTTTCAAAAAAATTGAAAATCTGTAAATTATATTTACAATATATTCAAATATATATTTTCACTGTTTTGTAAAAATGACCTAGACTATTTAATGTAATAATTTCTTTATTGTCATTTTTATTAGACTCGTGGCTCTTAAACTTCTTTAAACAAAGGCCAATGTAGGAAATCCATTTTATATCACAGGAGAGTATATCATTATCATTTTACTTATATTTTTCTATATAAAACAGAAATAGAAATTTCATGAAATACTTCTGACAGTTTTTTTTCAATCTATGCTAGATAGCACTTTTAAAATTCTGATTTGAGTCCACAAACTTGAGAGTCAGTATGACATAGTTAAAAACATGTCGCTAATGCAAGCTTGATTGGTTTAGTGACTTGGCTCTTCCCCTTTCTAACGCTGTGATCTCAATGCTGTTTCATAGCTTCTCTGTGCTATCAGTAAAATAGGGGTACCAAGACACATATTTCATAAAGTTATCATGAGGATAAAATGAATTCATTGAAAGAACTTAGACTAGAAACTGGAACATAGGAAACATATAAAAGTACTAGTTATTAATACTGTTTTCATAGCTCACTGTTTTCATAGGGACTCATATGTATGAACCTAAAGATAGAGAAATAACGCCTTCAGACAACTGACTGACCTCAATCATGTGACAAGTCTGCTTCCAACATACTCATTGGTAAATTGGGATTCCCTAAGAATCTATTTCAATAAGTGTCTTTGTTTTTGTATTGAAAATAAAATCACTTTTTTCCCTTTTAAATCCATAAAAATGTGATCTTGTAAAATGTGTGTATTTGTATGTCTTTTGGGAGACAAGTATGGTCTCCCAAAGATGGAAACAGTGGGTTTAACAGGACAACCCTCCTGAGATAATTCTTCATTCACTGGCCTGGTATCTTGAATTTAATGTATTCTCCAAGACGATTTGTAAACCTTATTAGCACAGTTTTCAAGGAAAGCAAGTGATTCATATAGATGAGAAATTTATGACCTTCTAATTTACAAAGAATTTCACAATAATGTATGCCTTTTACATTCATCATCCCTGTGCTCCAACATATGCCTTGCGGAATGCTAGATTGATAAATAAATGTTTGAGACTCATGGAGAGTTGCATTGCAGAGACCAAGATCATTTTCAAAAACAAATAAGCTCACATTATAGTGGTTCAAATGCACTGTAGTTTTCCTCACCCCCCATCAAACAGCCCTAAGCAAGTTTTTTGGAGGGACGAAGGTCTCTTATCTGCTCCACATATTCATTCTGGAATCCAAAGTAGCTATGGGTCTATTGTATGGAGTGAATATGGCATAGTTGAAAGCTCTGTGCCAATGCAAGATTGATTGCTTTTAAACTGTTCGAGGAGACCTCCTTCTGGGGCCCTCTGCAGACTCATAAGATCCTTGCTTGCCTTTTGTAAGAATACACAGAGACGGAACCTATATTTAAAAAAGCACTCATGGGCAGATTTATCCTTTGCTAGCAAGGAGGTGTGACTAAGAATTGCTTTTTGTAAAAAGAGACTGGCTCCCCAAGATAATTGAAAAGGGGGTTTTATAGAAAAGTTGAGAACAAAGAAGTGTATATATATATATACATATATATATATTTATGACATATCTACGATGGTTATACATACTCAAAAGGTGTGAATTATTCATAGTTAGCTGGGATAGGTTTTGGCAGATTTATGGCCAAAGACCCTTTACTTTGGCACTCTTTGTTTTAGATACAAGTAGAACAACAAGAAGACATCGTCCTGATGAAGTTTTATTCCTTGTCATGAGTTCCATGGTTCAGGGTAGTTGGAGAACAAGGACGTGGATCCTGTACCTGCCTGGAGGCCAGCTGCCTCTGAAGGGTGTTTTCTCCAGAGGACTTAGCAGCTACTTCCTTCTGAAAGAAACATCCAGGGAACTTATAAGTCTCTTACCCAGGAGTGTGTAGACACAGTGTGCAGTAGAGGTTGTTTTGCGGCTAATTTATCTGTGCAGATGGACTTCATTTTAAACAAAGGGTCTTCCTTCATTTCCAGCTTATTTTCTGTCTCTAACTTGTGGCATCTGTTAGTCTCAATGCTTGACTCCCTAAGTCAATTGTTTCCAGCTCACTGAAAAGGACAGAGAGCATGGAAGAGTGTATTTGGGAGGTTTGGGGGCCAGGAACGGATGTAGTGCACATCTTCCTTTTTACCTTTATCAGTGACAGGGTCGCACCTAACTGCCAAGTAGACTGAAACAGTCAGCCCAGGCTGTGAGAAACCAGTAAAGTGTGATGACTAATAATAGACTCTGTCCCAAATAGTGAAGTTCTGATGTAAATACTGAGGACTACAAAAGCCTTGTTTTTCTCTCTTGGCACCTATTAATATATTGTTTAAAAAAAAAAAAGCAATGCGCTTGGAAAGAGTCTGCTGTCAGGAGACCACGAAGTACCATATGAAAACAAGCCTAAATGAGGATGAGAGTTTTGTTTTGTTTTTTAACTTAAAAATAAAACTCCATTAGATAACAGATGCAGAAAACCAAATAAAAATGCACAGTTTTCTTTATTATCAGGCACTCTAGCAACACCCATCCAGATCAGGACGCAGCTGCCCTCTAAGTATTTCACAGGTTCCTCCACATTATAACCTTCCATTTCCCTCAAAAGCAATCTCTCTACTGACTAGTATGATAACTGGCTCCTTACCTTTCCCTGGAAATGTGTTGCCCAAAGGAACGCAACATTGCAACCTAGCTCTGTCTGTTTGCATAAGACTTTGAATTTCTTCCCGAGCCTTGGGTGATACAGATGGTACCCTTGGTCAGCGGCTTGGCAGATTTGAGTTCATCAGGGTTGTTTCAGAAAAAGACCTGGCAATCGACTTCCACTGAAACTTAGCCATTGAAAATACATGAGTTGAACTCATGTGCGAGAGGGGTCCCCATGAGTCAGCATTGGGTTGGCAGCAGGTAGTGGTGGGGTACAAAGCACTTTTAATCATGGTTCTTTCCTGATAGTTCTTGATTTATTCTCTCCTTCTTAGTAACTTATTGGCAAAGAAAGCAGGCCATTTCTCCTATAGCATTTCTGATTCTTTCTTTGGGGAATTGCATTCCCATAGCAGTCTTTAGAATGTAGGCTTGTCCTGTGCTTACCTGTAAATTGGGAGTTAGATAAACCAAACTAAACTCACTCTGCCATTCAATTCTGACTCATAGCAACACTGCAGGACAGAGAAAGACTGCTCCATGGGGTTGCTGAAACGTTATGGCAGCAAACAGTGTCATTTTTCCCTTGCAGAGCAGTTGGGGAGTGTGAGCTCCTGACCCTGCAGTTAGCAGTCCAACATGAGTCCAGTATGCAGCTGTGGCTTCCTCAGATTCTGGTGGAAGGACATTGGCAAGACTCTACCATCAATGTTGCTCATTAGAAGATACACGATACCTATTGGCCCTTTTATATGAATTTATTAATATTGATGGACTATGTCTGAGTCCTTTATTCTTAAGGAAATATAAAATGACAAGACTTTGATTATTTTCTTATCATTTATTTGTAGGATTGCACCTACAAAAAAACACTTGGACTCGGCTACTATTTAATTTTACAGTAACCAATTTGGGGGTGGGGGGCGGCATCACAGCCCTCTGGTGGCCAAGGGAGCTACCCAGCACTGCTCCTGAGAGCCACCGCTGGATTTGAACCATCAAGCCCATGGGCCGCAGTCCCCCACTCATTCCCCACTCAACCACTTACACCATCAGGGCTCAGCCCCACAGTAATCACTTTTGTTTGCAAAAATCAGGACAAATATTTTCCACTTTTCAAACTAAGCTGTTGGCTTCCTAACACTTTTCACCAAATATGACTCATGTTATTCTTATGAACTCATAAACTTAAACAGATTTGATTTCTTTTAAGTCCTTTTCATTTGCCATCTACGAGGACTGTTTGACCTAATGATAGCCATCACATTTACTGTCCATATGTTGTAATAAAGTCTCTGGTGGTCTTGGTGAGTGTCCTTGCTATATGGCATAGCACCGTGTATCAATTCAGTATCTACCTCTCCTTCACAAGACTCTGAATTAGCTGTTGTTGTAAAAGTCCTACTTCTTTAGGGGAGGAAGTTCATCAATAACACAGGAATCTCTGTGCATATTCACTGATACTTTGAGTTCCATCTTTCCTAGGCCACTTAAATAGGCAAATCTTAGGTATATGTGTTATTTCATTTCACATTTTTTAAAAGATGAAATTAAAGCATGAATTCGTGCTGATGTTTAAAATTCAAACTCAGAACTAAAGGAATTCAGATAAGTCCTATCAGGCATCTATATTGCTTCTCTTAAGATTAATACTAAGAATCTTGTGTATACAGGAGAGTAGAGAAAATATAAATGAAGCATATAGAAATACATATACTCTATGCCACATCACACAAAAAGTTCTCAAAATAGCAGTACCAACATGAGGGCCCACATGGACAATTCATAAACTTGCTACTTTTTACATAACCCTATATACCCTTTAGTATGCTTACTACATTTTCAGAACCCAGAACATGTAAACTCGACATGTGAAGACACCTGATCCCCAGTTTTACCCTGTGTTCTTTTAGGTGCATTCTCTCATTGGTTGTTTCAAGTAAATTCTTGAAAAAGCATTCAGGGAAACAATATTTCTTGAGTGCTTGCATATTATTAATAGTTTATCTGTGGTTTTAATAAATAAAATCAGCTTGCCTGAATGCAAACTCCTTGAAATTTGTTTTTTTTTCATTCTTTATATATAATATGTAAAAAGAAATGTTTGTTTTGTTTCTGGAATAATATTTTCTTGTAGAAAAGAATAAGGACCAGATGATCGGCTTGCCTTTGTAAACCATTTAGTATTTTTGTATAGACTTTTCTTTTAAGACAGTTCATATTTCAAGTGAGTACCCCCAAAGCATGCAAATTCCTTCAGGTCTCAGTTCTGATTCCCCAGTTTGATCTTTGTATGTATGTCAAGTACCCATTATCGACCCTCTTTTCATATTTTAGGGTTTGGGAGGATTCTTTTATTTGGGGGGGGGAGATATTTTATCACTTAATTTTTGCTGAGAATATTGCCTATATACTTTTAATGTACTTTATGTAATTTCTTACATCACCTCAGAATTAAAAAATAAAAAAAAAATGTGAGGCTTGAATCACAATTCTGCCAGCCAGGTATTTCTCCCTGCATGTAATCACTTGTGTCAACCTCTGCAGATCAGGTTTTAGTTTTATTAAAAATAGCCTCACACACCATTGCAGTGGCTTTTTGTGAGGTTGCTTTACCTGATTTTCTCCAAATAAAAAAACTAAACCATAGAGAATATGCATCCACTTTTCCTCTTGAAAGATATAGAGAAACAGAAATGCTGACAGTAAATACACCTAATCAAATAGGTGAGGATAAGAGTCTATCAGTACTATTGGACAAATTTGGTAATGAAATCAAGTGTTCAGTCTCTGTATCTGATGGGAGCTGACAGGGCCAGCCTTTAGAGGCATGCTCTTCTCAAAATAAACAATTTGTAGAGTGACTTACGTTCACAAGGACCTAAAGAGTGCCAGACTTATATTAAGTTGCATGTAAATGGGGGGAAATCAAATTGTACTTCCTTGTTGGCATTTACTTAAAACTTTATATGTAATAAGCCTGTTATATTTTATGCATGTACATTAAAAATTATGTGTTCACTAGTTTACTTATGTGATGATGGATTCTTTTATTCTTGGAAATTCCCATCTACATTTTATAGGAAACGCATGAGAATTTGGTAAAAGATGAATTTTTTTACAGACTTATGGAAAGCACTAATAGTTAGTCTGTGAGGATCCAGAATGGACCATTTGTCTCCTAATGGAAGCTTACTAAAATTCAATCTTAGGACACACAAAGAATGCAATCATTCTACACAACAAAGATTTATTACCATACACAGATTTATGTATCAGACACAGCCCCAAAGTCTGAATGTTTTAAAAAATGAAAAGATGGACTCACTTTGAATAGGCCACATGAAGGAATTCACACACATCAATACATGTGCAATTGCAGTAGAAATGCATATAAGTGCAATTCCATTTATCATGGGTCAGAGGAAGCTAGGGGAGGCTCATTGAAGAAACATCTCATTTCATTTTGAGAAATGAATACCAATTTTCAGATCAGGCAAAAGGGGAAGGCCTTGCTTTGCTCTGAGAAAGAGTAAAGACGTGACAGACAGATGGACGGCATACGCTCACAATGATGGACTGTGGGTAAAGCTAAGGTCTGGTTTCCAAGGTAATCAATTAGAAAACCCAGCCAGGTAAGAGTTGTCCACACCAGAGATAAACTAGTTTTTATTGGATGTTTCCTTCCTGACATATAAACTTTAGCTATATCACTGTGATATTTGTCATGAAACTGATCTAAAATTGACTTTGGTTTAGTTAGCCATACATCACTGTCTCCTTTCTTGATTTAGGAAATTGATAATATGTCTTGGCATAAATGCCTAGCGAAGAGGAGACCTGTGCTTGTATGTGAGGAGTATTGATCAAATGAAGAAATCATCCAAATAAAGTCCTCCTTGGATTTCTGCTTTTGTTTTGATTTTTAATCTCATCTCCCATCATCCCCTTTATGGTCATTCCTTCATTTTCTGAACTCCATTTGAATAGTTAGTGGAGAGCAAGAAAGAAATAGAAACACTAACACATTGACCACTTGCTTGCTGTGCTAGGATCATTCTTATACATCGAAGCAAGAAAACATTGTCTGAGCTTAATCAGACTACTGTTATGGATTTCAGTCACCTACCCTCTTCCTATCCCTATACTGGCTTTCAATACTGGCAGTCCCAGATTATGAATTTGATCCATTCCTAACTATTTCTTCAAGAATTTGTCAAGGTTTTAATCTAGCATAGTTAGAGTCCAGGAAGTATCGCTGAAAGAGATTTATAAGTTTTAACTTACAGTGAACTTCAAAGGTAAATTTGCAAGAAACTTAATTTCTCTGTAACAGAAGAGGGCACTGCCTAGAATATGAATTGCATAGCAACCGAATCCCTTGGTTTTCTGAGAAACTGCCCTGTTAAAAGATGGCAGCCCATTGGACCATTTTCAATATGTGGTACTTACAGTCCTGGCAATAATCCAGGGTCACACACAAGTTTTCTAGGAGGGTTTACTAAGATACTTCTGAGTCTCCCATTCCAGGATTCCCTCTCATTTTTCCCTTGCTAGTACTGTTCCAAATCTGCCAAATCGTAACCCCCCAATCTATTCCTGTTTCATGTTGTTGACTATGACAGACTGTGTTAAAAGATAGGAGTCCCTGTAAGTTCAATGGTACCTAGGGGCTGTTTAACTTCAAGTATTACCAGATCCAATTTTGTATGAGCAGTGGGCTAAGCACAAAACCAAGCCAGCACATTATAAAGTCAAGTAATAACAACAACCAGGTGCCTTTAAGATGATTATGACTCAAAAGTCCCTCGTGTGGGTCAGTAGGGAACACCACAGGGTTTCTGATGGTTGAAACTTTCAGTCCAGCCAGAAGTGCCTTTTGAAGAAATGTCAGGACTCGAACCTTCAAATGTACAGTTAATACCCAGTGTTCTCATCAAGTGTCCCTCCCAGGAGCTGCTAGAGACAAGCAAACGGATAGCTGACAGAGGAAAAGACATTCAATCTCATCCAATTCTTCCACCTCTGTTGAGATGAGAAACTAAAGCACAGGGCAAGTATATGCATATCAAAATTACATAATAATTTTACCTGTCTGTATGAGGCAGCTTTTTAGTAGGGAGTTTTTTCTTATTTGTTTTGAAGATCTGGTCAAAGAAGGCTCACAATTCATGCACACATTCAGTTTGGTCGTATTTATTGCTATTTTTAAGGTAGAAATACACAGAAAACAAAGCTGGTATATCTACCAAGATGCCATCCTTTTCATTTAGTGATAAATCTTTTAAGCTCTCATTCCTCCTTGTGACAGCAATCAACTTTATCATGGGAACTGTAAAAAGTTATTGGTAAGCATTTAGTATGAGATTCATTTGCAGATACTTAAGAGCCATTGCCTGGTTTTGGTATTTTCTTGATTATTTAGGGGCAATTAAATACACTTTAAATATAAAGTTATCCTACAAGTATTGAAAGATTGTTTATCCAAGTATATAGTCACATGGATAGTAAATGTGTCTGAACTGGCTCCAAACTTCAAATTAGGGGAGAAAAGTAACAAATGCTTCTGTCTGTTCCAGGGAAGTGCTATACTATCCTTTAGTTCACTAACAGTCAAGATTCTATGTACAAGTTGTGTATTGCTGGAATTTCTAAAAAGGAAAAAGATGTAAGAAATGAATAAAGTATTTTAAATATACCAATGGTGATATGGAAAAAATGATTAAATGAAAGAACTGAAAGGTAAATTTCAAAGGCCAGCTCAAGAAGACCAAGTACTATAGTGAAAAGTGCAAAGACCTGGAATTGGAAAGCCAATGAGGGAAAACACAGTATGATTCAAGCTGAAAGAACTGAAGAAAACCTAAAAGATTCATGCTGCAATACTTAAGAATTCTGTGGCAAAATATAGAATGATACAGGAAGCATCAAAAAAAGATGGAAGGAATACATGGTGTCACTGTGCCAAAAAGAGCTGGTTGACTTTCATCTATTGTAAGAGAGAGCAAATGATCAAGAACCGATTATACTGAATGAAGAAGGTCAAGCTACACCGAAGGCATTATCAGAAAAGCTCCAGGAATTGAAGAATGCCAATTGAAATGTTTTATCAAGTCGATGAAACCCTGGAAGCACTTAACTCGTCTATGCCATAAAGTTTGGAAGAAAACTACCTGATTTGACTATAAAAGATTCAAATTTATACCCAGTCCAAAAAAAGGTGATCTAACAAAATGAAGAAATTACATAACAATATTGTTAATATCATATGCAAGTAAAATTTTGCTAGAGAGAATTCAGAAATGCTTGTAGCAGTGTTTGGATAGGAACATGCTAGAAATTCAAGCTAGATTCAGAAGAGGACATGACATGAGGGATGTCATGTCTGACATTGATCTCACTGCTGGATCTTGACTTTTGTTGACTTTGCAAAGGCAGCCTACTGTGTGACTGGTAACAAACTATGGATAGCATTAAAATGGATTAGAGTTCTCAAAAACTTCATTGTGCTCAGAGTCTGAACTTGGAACTAGTTAAAAAGCTGAACTATATGAAGAAAAATGAACAATGTGAACAAGAAGAAGGTTTATTAACAGCTTTTGATGTGTGCATGACACAGCCTTGCTTTCTGAAAGTGAGGAGATGTTGAAACGCTTGTTGATGAAGGTCAAGGCCTGCAGCCATCTGTAAGGACTACACCTCAATATGAATGAAATCAAGGTCCTTACCACTGACTCACCTGTCCAACATCATGATAGGCAGAGAAGAATTTGTCTATTCACCTTGCTTGGATGGACAATCAATGATTATGGAAGCAACAGCCAAGAAATCAAATCATATCTGGCAGTGAGACAATCTCCTGCACAGAGCCTTTTTAGAGTATTAAGAGCAAGGATGTCACTTCAAGGACTATGGTGCACCTGATGCAAGCTGTGGTTAATTTCAGCCACCCCAAATGCATGTGAAATTTGGACAATGAATAAGGAAGACCAAAGGAGAATCTGTGCATTTTAATTACAGTGTTAGCAAAGACTATTGAAATTGCCATTGACTGCCAGAAGAACAAACAGCTCTGTCTTGAATGACACACAGCCAGAATGCTCTTTGAAAGTGGAGTTGGCAAGACTTCATCCATACACTTGGGACATTTTAGGAGGAGAAACCAGTCACTGGAAAAGGACATCACACTTCATAAAGTAGAAGAGTAGGGAAAAAGAGGAAAATGCTTAAGGAGATAAATTGTTAAGGTCACCACAACAATGGATGTTCACACATAGTTGTGAGGATGGTGAGAGACTAAGCAATGTTTTGGGTCTGTCGCTAGGGACATTGAGTCGGAACTGATTCGTGACACCTGCCCCCACAACCAAGTTGTGATTTCACCATCTAATTCACAGATGCTGTGCCTCTTTGGATTTCTATCTGGGATGTAGTTTTACGATTCAATAGTATTTATTGAACAACTTTTGGGCATACTAAGATTTTCAGTGAGTGATCTTGGTAGAATAAATCATGGTACATCATTATTTCAAAGAGTTTATGAAGAAAGGGAGTATGGATGAGATAAAAGAGAATGGCAACAGGGAAATATAGGGCATATATACACTGGTGTATATACATATGTACAGTTGCATGTGTATATGTATATTTACATTCCTTGAGAGATTCCTAAGCATGAGAGAAAGGTTGACCATAGAAAGATGAGTGGCATTTGATATTCTTAAAATTAGGAATGTGAAAGAAGTAAGCCTTAGTGTTCTGAAGAAGAGAAAGGTCAGAGTTTCGCATGCATCCTAGGGCAATTGTTGCAGAAGGCAGGGAATCATGGCCCACTGGGTATAAGGATGTTGGATAAGATATTACTGACAGGTTTACCTAGCTCAGAACATTCAGGGAGCTCAGGTTATAAGGTGATATGTGGATCCAGGAGTATAGTGACATTTGGAGATTGCTGGTGTTCATATTAATGCACTTATTTTTCCAAAAGGGCAATGTGTAGAAGGACTCATCCCTGGGATTCAGAAGGATTCTCAGATAAGAAGAAAGTTCTGGTATATTGGTTTTATATACCAGAACTTTCTTTATATACCAGAGAATATTAGTTTTATAATTCTCTATATCTACCTGCCTGTTCTGGGAATTTTACAAAGATTGTTCTCATTGCAGTAGTCTTTGTGATTGTTTCTACAGAGTAAAATTATCTGGAGGCACAGGAGAAGTTGACTTCATTTTTTTCATCCATGCAAGCTTTAACAGTACCTTGATCTATTACATTGTGGCTATGTGAGATTATAGTTTTAATTAGTAAAAGTAGTGTTCATGTACCTAAACTGGGCATGGGAGATAAACACATGGGCTTCACCATAACACAAAATTAGAACAAGCTTTCAGGTGGGAGGCAAACAAACAAACAAAGGAACAAATTATATATTTGTTTTACAATGATTCACAGAACAGTTATATTTTCTAATAGTCTCTTACCTGTGGCTATTATATATGTGCCTTCCTGATTGCCTAGCCTCATGTCTTTACTAACTTTTCTCATCCTGTGATGCTTGTAGCCATGTGACCCCCACACAATGCAGAAAAGAACCCGCCAGCTCCTGAGACCCTCATTGAGTTCAAGGACCTGCCCTGAGGACTCGCAAGTGAGGCCCTGTCTTCTTAATGAAAATTGCTTCCAGTTCCAGTACAATTTCACAGGTATAGTGACCCTCCATAACCTTACCATCTACTGATGGGGGGAGAGAGAGTGTGTTCATGTATGAGAGAGAGAGAGAGAGAGAGAGAGAGAGAGAGAGAGAGAGAGAGAGAGGAAGATTTCTCAATATCTGGATGAGGAACTAAGATTAAAGTGTGTGCTCTCATGTTGCACAAAAGGCCAAGGACTTGACATTCTGGTACCCATCATATTGACATACCTTTTGGCAAAGCAGCATGAACATTCTGAAGTAATATAAGCTTAGAAAGAGTTTCAGAATAATGTTGAACTGAGACATGATAAAGAGAAATAGCAAAGCTTGATAGCAGAAAATAATCTAACCATTTAAGAAGTATGTCATTGTGTTCCTTATCAAGTGCTGTTGTAACAGAAATACCAGGAGAGATTGTATTCTCTCCTTTCTTAGAAGGCTAGAAGCCTGCGTTCATGGTACTAACTTTAAGAGTAGACTTTTTTCCTCTGTTGGCTCATAGTTTAGGCAGAGATCCTTGAAGCACCCATAAGCCCAACATTCTTTAAGTATTTCCATTGACATCAGTCTTTTAGATTTAGGAGGTTCAAAGCATAGGGATTAGGTCCACAGAGTGCGTTTCACTACAATTGGATGGGAAGAAATAGGTCTTTCTCTCCCTGCCCTCTTCTCTCTTTTTATTTCTTGTAGAAGGCAAGATTTGCAGGTCATGTCCCAGAGAAATTCCCTTTACATGGGATCAGAGCTGAGACAAAATTAAAGTTGTTGTATCCCACTCTTAATCCATTACAACCCACTGGGTTATCCCACCAAATCACATCATGGAGATCATTATGTCACCTCCAAATTACACAGCATACAATTGCCAAGCAACCGAACCTCTTGACCTATCCTTGATGAGATGTAAATTTGGGGGTACACAGTTCAATCCATGACAGTAAGTAACAATTTTGTCTCTGAATAGTTCAGTAACCATTTTGCTCTTTTAATACCTTTTTAATTATTTTAAGAAAGTCAAGTTGATCATGTACTTGCTCTACAGATTTCACTAAGGATGAAGTGTGATCCTGACTAGATGGAAACATTTTCTGTACAATGGAGATTGCAGCATCCTAGTTGCCACTGCTCATATTCTTCTGAGCCTTCTACAAAAAAGACCTTAGTTACATTCATATGCTACCTTCCAATCCCTGCAGCTGTAAAAAAAAGCACAGATGCCACAATCTGTAGAGTCATGCTGAGTCTCAGCATTCAACTGGAGACTGGTGGCCACATTTCCACCTACCTGTGGAAACCAAACAATGGTCTTCTCTTAAAATAGAAAAATACTCCCCACTGCCAGGCACTCCAGAGATTCCATGTAGAATATCACATCCTGAAATTCAGGGACAATCTGATAACCATGTCTATTTGTCCTTTTTTTTAGATCAAGGAGTTTCAGATACTTGGTTTGAATAGCAGTTTTCCAGAAATAAAAGAAAATTTGCTTTATTAGAAATGTATATCATTAGATACATAACTAAAAATGGATTTATAAATCCTATTCAATTCATAAGTCACCTATCAAATATGAGACATTTTAAAGATGTTTTTATTTCATATATGATGAAAGACCTTCTTTTGTACCCATAGTGATACTACACCCATTTTTTTTCAATGATTTTATTGGGGGCGCTTATAATTCTTATAACATTCAATGCATCATTTGTATCAAGCATATTTGTACACATGTTGCCATCTTATTTCCAAATGTTTTCTACCTGAGGCCTCAGTATAAGCTTCTATTCCCCCCCCC
>PVJH01030462.1:0-16677 GCA_004026705.1 Nesogale talazaci
CTTCTTGTACTCATCATTGTTAGCCTCCCCTGTTCCCCCAACCCCCCAACCGCCATACCTCCAAGGAACCATTAATTTAGTTACTGTCTATAAAGCTTTATTTATCCTATAGTTTATATACAGAAAAACATTACAAAACTAATAAAAATGCCAAAGTAAAACAAATAAAAGACCTCAATCAGAGAGAAAGCAGAAAATATTAAAAAGTAGAGCAAATGTAAATGAATCCCGAGGGAGTTCAAATGATAGGGTGCCAGATTTCGGCCTCTGCATCGGCACTGATGCACTTTTCCTGGGTGGGCACGCTGCAGCTTAGCCAGGCTGTCCGTCCACGATCAGGGCATTCACCGGGGGCTGAATCTGTGGCATATGTTGCCTCATCACTTTGTTTTTAACTGAAGCAGCTTGAAAATGGGTCAAAAGGGAAATCAAATGATGAAATATTACATGTTAACCTAACTGCATCGGTCATAATTGACTGTATAATGTTCTCTTGCCTGATAACAGTCTAGCCCAAATTTCTAGACCGAGTAATTATGAAAATTAGTGAAAACATCCATTGATAATACATCCTGTTTTATTATTCCTCATCTTTTGCACATCTGAAAAGGCCTCTGCCATCCTAACTAGCTTCTTGGTGGCAAGTGGTTGAAGCACTTTGCTGCCAACCAAAGGGTCTGTGTTTGGAATCCACCCGATAGGGATGGTGTAAGACGTGACCTTTAGTTTTTGTTCTGAGGCGTAGAGTTCCGGCATGTAGAAATTCTGGGTAAACGTGTCAGCCCATAAGCTAGAATCTGAATGGTCTTCTTTTCTTTATTTCTTTTTTTTTTTTGCCTCCAGTCCTTCAAATAGTTTATAACCAAGATTCTTGGTTTGGCCGCTAGCAGTAATATATTTGTTTATTACTGAATTTCTTCATCTGTTTTTTTAAACTTAAGAAGACAAGCAAATTAGTGCTAGTTTTCCCCTCTTACTCTACTCAGAAAGGAAAACATCAACTATATCTTTGTGAAGGGGCCATTGGGAATTTGAATAATTACTTGCTGCTTTGTTCAAAACACACTGCTCAAGTTTTGGCCAGGTGTGGGCTGTGGAGTTTTTTGTACTCCTTTCTCCAGACAGGACTATTAAGAGCCTTGGATGCAACAATGAAAACTCTGCTCACATTTTTTTTTTAAGGATTTTAGTCCAAACTTAACCTAATGAATCTTGGCTCCTGTTACCAACAAAGGAGTTCTGCTTTCCTCTCTGCTCAAGCGTGTTCCAGATGTACCGGCACCGTGGGGCTTGCCCTTTCCCGGGCTGGATGGCAGTGGTTCTGTGGGTCTAAGGAGCTGATCCTCTCCTTTCTCCATCTGTGCCCTGGAGACCTGTGAAGTAGGCCCCCAAGAGATGTTTAGGATGGCCTCCTGAGCAAAGGGGTGGGCTTCTAAGAGCAAAGCCAGTGAATGGAATCAAATCCAACTTTACTTGCACAAGCCAGGCCATTTTCAGGCAGCCCAGGAACCTGGCATGTTTTTCAGTCAGAGTAAAGGTACTATATTGTTTTAACTTGAAATCTGTTTGCCATGTAGTTTGGAATGACTGCGGTTGTTGACGAGGTGGGCTGTGCACTGTCAGCAGTTCAAATCCACCAGTGGTTCAAGGGAAAAGGCTGAGGCTTTCCGTGCCCCTAACAGCCTTGGAAACCCTCAGAGCAGTCTCCCCAGTCCTGTGGGAGGGAGCGTTGGAAGATGGAAGTGCTCCTGTAAGCACCACAGGGACTTGATGTGCTGACAGGAAATCTATCGGTGCAGCCCTGGCTGGTCTCTAACGCCCCACGCTGGCACTGCAGGGTCTAAAAATGGTCGGTGCGGCAACCAGTGGTTTCATTCATTAGTAATGAAATGCCAAGCTATTGGAGTGTAATGAATTTTTAGAAATGCTGCCGTTTGAATACAGAATGTAGCTTATGAAGGAGCACAGTCTTTCACCACCAACTGCTAGCCCGTGATTTCTGGGTCTGTAGATGATTCTTCGGATTTCTCTCATGTAAAGTACTAGGTGGACTGAGCCCCGGTGGCGTAGTGGTTGTGCGCGGGACTGCGGCCCACTGGGATGGAGGTTCAATTCCAGCTCTATGGAGCAAAGGCTGGGCCTCCTACTCCGACCACCGGAGGGCAGTGATGCCCCAAAAAAACCAAAAAAAAAAAATAAATAAATAAAGTAGTAGGTAAAGAGCAGCTCAGTTTTAGCCTAGTAATTCATGTGCATGGTGCTTGTGACAATAGGTGTAAAGCGGGTCTGGTGTTCTAGCATCATGATTGTTGAGTGCAAATGGTGGGCCTATAAATTCCACAGATAGTTTAGCACAGCACTTCTCAAGCTACGGGGCACGCTGCCGTCCGCGTCGTTGTATGCCCTCAAGTCGGTTCCAATCCATAGCGACCCCTTGTGTGACTGAACAACACTGGCTGCTTCTACACCCTCCTCGGATGACACTGGTGGTTTCGGCTGAAACCCACTGTGGGCATGGAGATGCTTCGCTGAAAGAAGTTGATACTAACCTTTTGATTGGGTGGCTCTGAGATGCTGCATTTCTAATAAGCTCACGAGAGCTTCCGATGCTCTGGCCACTGGACACAGTTTGAATAGTCAGGCCCAAGAGGGGACCTACTACATATTTAAAATTTTCAAGTGTCTTTTCGCCTCGAAGTTGGCAGGAGTTAGCAAAGTGAATTTTAGGCACTTGAAAGTAATGGCGAGTTCTAGGAATTCTATGAGGAAGGCTGCTAATTACGGGGTTGTAGGAATAAGAGTAAGGAATGCTCAGATGGCAATCGCCCATTGACACCCCCACCCCACCTCCTGCGTGTTGTCCGGGCCAAGGGAAGGAGTGGCACTGAGTGGGACTTCCCAGTACCACAAGGCACACTCAAGTGCTCTCTGAGGCAGGGTGAGCCTCGTGTCACAGGGGAGGAAAGAAGAGTGGTTTTCATGTTATCCTCCTATTGACAGGACCAGCATTACCTGAAAAGCTCATTCTCCGGTCCCAACCAAGACCTCCGAGTTTCACTCAGTCAGAAACTCTGGGAGACAGCAATCTGTTTTAACGAGCCCTCTGGGATTCCGGTGTACACTCAGGTGTAAGATTATGTATTTCAGTGACAGAGAAGATAACAGAACACCGAAGCCTGTGCCTCTGGAACAGCTTGACGAGTACACATCATTAGAAAGAGAATATAGGGCTGAGCCCCGGTGGCGTAAAGGGTTGAGTGCGGAACTGCAGCCCGCAGGCTTGGCAGCTCAAATCCAGCGGCGGCTGGGTAGTGCCCACGACCACCAGAGGCAGTGATGCCCACAAAAAAAAAAAAAAAAAAGTTTAGAAAGAGAATATAGGACTGAGCCCCAGTGGCGTAGTAGTTGTGTGCAGGACTGTGGCCCACTGGGATGGAGGTTCAATTCCGGCTCCCAGGAGCAAAGGCTGGGCCTCCTACTCCCACCACCTGAGGACAGTGATGCCTAAAAAAGAAATTTAAAAAAAAGAAAGAGAACATATATATGTGTGTGTGTGTGTGTGTGTGTGTGTGTATATAAACTTAACTCTATCATTGCTCCTTAATGGGAAAAACTATTCATGTATTTCACCACTTGAGCATTTACTAAACAAACTAGGGTATTCTGTTCAGTGTGTCTACTGTTGACTGCTGCCAAGAAGGCTGGGAAGGAATGTAGGTGGCCTTGGTTATATGCGTACAGCTTCAGTAGCTCTCTGAAGTAGAATTGCATGGTTTCTTGTGGTGTGTGTGTGACAGGCTGAGGAGGCATCAGCCTCCTCTGTAACTTCACTGTTGGACTGTGTAGCGATGCCTTCTAAGGATTTGGGGGATGCCTTATAATCAGTGCTCCTGGTATAGTTTTTGCAGGAGTTCCTATGGGAGGATTCCTTTCGTTTTATTGGCAGGGGGGTGAGAGAGTAAGGGAACTGGTCACATCCTTTCTCAGTGTGTCATGGTCGCCACTTGATCCATAGGGTTTGCTCGAGACAATTAGATTGATGATGTAGACTACTCCCAAATCTTGAGCAGTCAGAACAGTGGAGGAGCTAATCTCCAATTCTCTCTGCATCCAGTTGGCAGCGTGGTTCTATGTGGGACTGCTAACCACAAAGTTGGGAGTTTGAAATCCCAAATCGCTTTAAGGGAGAGCAATGAGACTTTCCGCTCCTGTAAACACTGTGAAGTGTCAGCACCCCGGGACAGTTCCGCCCTGTTGCCGCGGGTGGCCATCAGTCAGTCGGCTCAGTGGCGGCGAGTGATTTGTGTGGTGTGCGGAGGTGGGCACGCTTGGATACAGCTAACCCAGGACTTGAGCTACACAGGGTGGGGCTGGCAAGCAGATGTGAGATTAAGACCAGGAAAACCACCCACAGAAATCTGTAGACCCTGTGGGGGTCAGGAGAAATGAGGTGAAATTCCCCAATTGAAACCTAGTCTAAAGAGACACTGAAGATGGAGGCAGTTCAAATGTAGCGGGCAGGGCATTAGCCCCCGTAGACTAAAGCCCACATCAAAGGGTTCAGGCAGTTAAATGACAAGAAGCCAGTGAATGTTAATTCTGAGTCACACCTAGAGGCTGTGTGAACCCAGGATTTCTTCTGCCCTTCCTAGGTGGGTGCTTTCCCAGTGGAGAGCTCCAGCCCCGATGAGTACACCTGCCTCAAGGCCTCTCCTCCCTGCTAGGGTAATTTTCTCACCGACTCCACCCTCTCACACCCCCCTTTTCCTTATCCCCCCAGTGACTGAGAAAGTCTACGAGAGCGAATCCTGCACAGAGAGTGAAGAGGAGTCGAAGACAAAGCCCCCATCTGTGCACAGACCTGCTACCATGGCTGCGAAAAAGGAGCCCAAGGAGGAACGCAAGGGCCCCAAGAAGGGACCTGCTGCTCTCGGAAAAGCCAACCGACAGGCGTCCATTACCGGCTTCTTCCAGAGGAAGTAGATGCCATCTCCCCGAGGTCAGCGAGAAGACCAAGAGACAGGGAACCTCTCTCACTTACTGTGTAAGTTCATCGAGCTGCTCGCCCCACCTCTATCTGGAGATTCTTCCCCCCACCCCCTGGGCCAGCTTCTCCTCTTTCTGGTGTTTATTACTCAAAAGCAATCACCTGGAATCAAGAAACAAACTACTAGTGCAAAACTGGTTCCTTCTAATCACACTTGAAAGCACAATGTGACCTGGCTAGAAGACTTCATTCCAAAAATAAATTGCAATGTATTCCAGAATTACTCAGTGATGCCATTTAATGGCTGATCCGCTGTGGCCCGCCCACCCTGTGTCCTGATCCACTCCTGCTCCGGGAAGTGTGCCTTCTTAAGTCTCCGTGTTCTGTGGACTCCTGTGGGTCACTTTTCCCCAAGGATGTTTACCATTCCCTGTGCACTCCCCCTACCACAGCCACGCTTCCTCTTCCCTACCCCCCAAAAGCCATTGCCTCGGAGCCTTGGCTGGACTGAAGGCCGAAACAAGTCTCCCTGTGACCCATTACAGAGTCGCTGACACCTGGCTGCAGACCAGCACATAGCCTCTTTGAGAAGGCTCCCTAGACCTTCCGTCACAATTAGTGGTTCGAGAAAAGCCTCGGACAGAGCACAAATAGAGCCTTTGTGATGCCTGCAGCTCCTCAGCGGGTCCTGGCTGTGGGAGAGAAGCTGGTGCTTGCTGGCCCAATGTGGACTGTAGCTGCTTTCTTAGCTCTCACCTCTTGGTGCCTCAAAAGTGCAGCCCACCCGCAGAAGTGAAGGCTCACAGAGAAACCCCTTCCCAAATACAGGGCACGACAGTTACATCGGTTTCTGCTCAAGGAAACAGAGCCACCAGAAACAAGTTCTCCCAGCAGTCTGAGAAGAGCTGCAGCCTGCTTCTGTGTGTGGGCAGTCCCCCTCGGTTTTGTGATTGCCCCCATTGCTCCCTGGGAAAGAGCCAGAGTTCTTCGTGGGTCTCCACAGCAAGTAAGGCATTGTCATTGGTTGCGGTGGAAGACCAGCTATTGCTACGATGTGTGTGTGTGTCGGGCAGGTGGTGGCAGGTAGTGACCGGGCCCTGAGTTCCGGGAGAGGAGCTTTGCTCCACTGCTCACGTGACTCAGGGCCCGACGAAGGATGTTTGGCTTGCACGCATCTTCTGACCTCACAGTTGTGGTGTGCGCTTAGGACTATGAGTGACCTGCAAATGCCACCCGGCACTCCAGCCAGGCACCCCGGGCTGACTCAGATCCGAGGTTTGGAAGAGGAATCCTGGCATCCTGACTAGGATTTGAGAAAGTGGAGACTCACTGGAGCAAGCTGAGGAGCGGCGGCATCGTTTTTTAAAAATGAAACGGTGGAGGAGAACAATGAGAATCCTGGACGAACACCCCCACCGCCACCCCTTGGCGAGAGAGCTTCTGGAGGAGTCCTTGTCACCGCTGTGTGTGTGACTGGCTGGCTCTTAGCTGTTTTTCCAAGTCAGACTGGAAAATGAATTCAAGAGAAAGCAGTTGTGACCAGTCCTTTATTACTATTTTTAACTTCCCTGGGATCTCGATTAAACTGATTCTGAACTGGAGAATTCTGGTGCTGGTTGGAGCTCCGTCTTTCCAGGGATGATACAAACCGTGTGCTGTCTGAGCCCAGTGTGCTCTGCTGCCCCGGCCCGAGCTTTCTGCTCGGCAGAGTGTGCACTGAGTGACGGCGGCTTGCTCGGATTATGCAGCCCTCTGCCATGTTATCCACATGAGCTAAATAAATTTGAGAAGTTGTTTTAAAACAGTGCTTCCAGCGGAGCGTCTTACGGGTCTGTTATTTGACAGGGTGGCAGCAGTTGTGTGCCATTATTTACACTCCCCGCAGGGACAAGGCTGGGTTCCGTTTATATTGTTAAACTGCATACCCAGGGTCAGAGGACCAGAGGCTCTTTGCCACGGCCTTCATTTTTTTCAGCCCTGATAAAAATCGGTTCAGCCAACTTCATTTTTTTCGTTCATTTCAAAGAAAGCCTCATCCTGAGTTTGCACATTATGTCCGTTTAGTGGCGTCACCTGCTAGCAGTATGACCAGAGGCAAGTTTCTGAGCCTCCAGTTCTTGATCAAAACGGTGTTAAAATGAATTACTGTGGGGTTGTCGAGGCTGAGGTCGTGCATCGATAGCCCAAGCCTGGTACACAGTGCCCAGCGTACAGGCGGCCTCCTTCCTGCTGTCACGACGTAATCAGTTACTGACTTCCTGAAACCAGCCCTACCCAAGTGGTGCCCGGATGTTTGACTCATTCCCACTCTGCTGCCCATGTGATTGCAAGTGTCTCCTTTGATGAAAAAGGTGAAGGCAAGTAGATGTTTTCCTGTTGGGAGAAAATGAACTTGGTGGATAGACGCAGTTTTTTGTGTCTCGGGTGTCGATTCTCTGACCTAATCCTAGAGAATACTGAATCAAATGGGATTTAGCCTTAGTCCTCAGGGACCTAGTGGAAGAAAGAGACCAGAAAACTGAAATTGCCATGCCAAATGGTGCGTGCAGTGGCAGGAAAGCCTTCTGCGGGTTCCTAGGACTTTAGGTGTCAAGTCTTGCTGGAGAAGAAGGAGCTAAGCAGTTTCTGAAGGATGAGCTTTTGTCCAAGCAGAGAGAAGGGGAAGGAAAGGATTTCCAGGCTGGGGAGCATAGCTTTTGGACTGGAGAATTTAGAGCTAGAGAGGAAAAGTGTACAGAAGTGAAGTTGAAGTTCCACGAAGCACTTTCGGTAGTATTTGAAGACAGTAAACTCCCTTAGAGACTTAAGAAGTTATATTAGAAGTTGCTTCTCAGTTAAGAGTGACATCTAGCATTTTCTATGGTATACCATGCTAGTGAAAGTACATAGTTGCGTGCACATTGTCTTAAGAGCTAACAGGTGGCAGGAAATATGTTGAGGTTAGTAGAAGTTGCTCATTCCTGCCCACAAGCATGGATGGTTGCTTTCTTCCCTTGTCAACCTGGATCTCAAGCAGAAGCAGCACCTAGACGTGATTGCCAAAGACGGTAGTTCTGGGATGCTCTCTGGGATATGAGCCTCCACTCACCTCCCTGGGGTGGGGGGTGGAGAGGCCTGGAGAGGGGGAAAGAGGGAGTGTGGAATTGCCCTGTTTCTTTTCTGTCTTTGTTTCCCTAAGAAGACATCCGTTCTGATACTGGGGAATGCTGAAGAGAAGGGCCATATAAGGAAATGAAATAGTTTCTGCAGCACACCAGGAGAACGAGCACACAATAATGTACTCGGTGTCAAGGCTCGTTTGGGTAAACTTGTCTCCTTTCATTGGTTATGGGATCTCAGTATGCTGTAATGCAGCTCGTTACCACCATGAGACATTCTGGGGCTGCCCCGTTTTGTTGAGAGAAGGCCGTATTGCTTTCTGAGTTATTGCCTTGGCAGCTCTGCAAATGAGCCCATGCTGTCACTGTGCCCTCTGTGAAGGGCACATTGTACCCAAATGTCTGCACTTAGGATTGACTCTTGCCACTCCCTGCTGTATGACACTTCTGTCCACTGTGTCTCTGTCCAGTTTCTTGTGCTCTTAAGTATGGGCCACCCACAGATTGCCACCCAGGCTTCTTAGCCAGCTTCTTAGCCAGAGGAGCTTGGAAAAGCTTCCCTCCAATACTTTTGCTGTCTGGTAAACCCACCTAGACTCACCTTTTTGAAACCCTAAATGTTGCCTGACTCCCCAGCACCTTCCTGGCCCCCTCCCTTTTCTCATTTGCTCTTTCCAGACTCTTTAGGATTCACTTGGTCTCCTCCTTTACCCCTCCGCGCCCCCCCCCCCTTTTTTTCTTTCTCTTACTACTCCAGGTTTTTCTTGGCTAGTTCTTATTTAGCGTCTCTCTGTTGGTCTTTTAGACCATCTTTCCCAAGCTGCTTTCCCATATGACCTGTCTTTGACTGGACGGCTTGTGAAGAATGGAAAAGCCACTTTGTTTATTATCTGCTTTGGATCAGTCAAAGCCAAAGTGCCAAAAGCTTTTGAATGCTAGTTATATTTAGTCCTGGGCAGGAGTCTTAGGGATTGCAAGAGCTCAGAGGTGGCCATTTTGGTGTTGAGAGGACATGCACAGTAAATAGCATATAAAATAGCAGTTAAGAAAATGCTTACGTGACAACAAGGGACACAATACATCAGAAAACGGCCAAGCAACCTGACCACCTCCCAGAGCCCGGTGTAGTTCATGGTGATGCAGTCTGTGTGTCGGGAGGAAAACTACTGGCTGGTTGTTTTCAAAAGCAGACAGCCAGCCCTTTCTGTTGAGGCACCAGAGTTGGCTCCATCCTGCTCGCTTTCAGTTAGCCCCTAGGTGCATTCATTAACCCTTTGCATTACTGAAGGGCAACTCCTACTTTCAAGAAAAGAACCAAGGTAATCCCAGTGGGCACAGTTTTGACAGTCCAGGGGTTTGGGCGTACGGAGAAGAGGGTGCTGCGAGGCAAGCCAGGCTTGGGAGGCAGAAGGCCCTTGATCAAATCCGTTTCCCACCATCTACCTAAGCTTTAAGACTAGAACCATGATGTGGGGGGCAGTGGTTAGCTTCTGGCTTCACCAGGGTGGGAAGGAGACTCGGCATCAGCCGAAGGTCAGTTCCTGGGAGGCAGAAATCAGCCATACCTTCACCCTCCGACCTTTTTAACCAATCCTTGATACCAGCCACCCTTCCTGCCATACAAGTTACTTCCCGACTGCACTTGGTATTGGTAATTCATGATAAGGACCACACAAAATGCGGAAGCATTCATATGATAATGGAATTTATTAGGGAAATAGCATTACAACTCAGCAGGCAAACCTGTCTGGCTCTGTCCTTCATCTGCCCCTTGCTCTGCCCTGCTCAGAGCTGTTAGCACGGGGTCCACTTGGAGTTAGCTGTGGCCCAAAGGCACTCAGACCCAGCTCCATGGATCAGCAAACTACCTTTCTCCCCTCTCCTAAAGGTCTGGAAGCAGCCCACTGAGACCAGCAAGCCTCCCTCCCCAGAGTCTTAGTTTTCGCACTCTGTGGGCCAGGAAACCCACCCACCTTTTCCCCTGATTTTGCTGCTCCTGCTCCACCTCTGCATTTGCACTCTCGCCATCTGGTGTCACAGCTCGCAGGGTCCTGGATCTGGATCTAGGAGGTTATAGCACAGGGATCTTAAATTCAGTGAATGAGCCGGGATGGATTTTTTCTTTTAAGCTAGCAGACGGACGAGACTGAACAATCCCCTCCTTAGGGTTCCATATAGTTTATATGCTTGGTCCCATCCCAAGGGATTTTATTAGCAAGCTATCCAGCCCCCTAACCTCCCATTTGCACAGCCCACATGACTGGGGAGGAGTTACAAGGACTCTATCCAGAAGGGCCTTACCAAGTAATTCACAGTCCTTCAAGGGTTAAAACAAGATAATGTATGAGGAACCCCTACTAATATGCAAATCGCACTTTTTGAGCGGCTACTACATGTCAAGTACTGTTCTAAGCCTGTTCCGTGTGGACACATTCCTACTAGGGACCCTGGGAAATGGGTCCCTTTATTCCCATTTCACACGTGAGCAAACAGAAGGAACTGGTTCCCGGACGCAGCAGAGCCAGGATAACACATGCCGGTAGCCGTAACACAGTTCCATACGGTCCAGGTGGACACTCGTGGTTAAAAGTGAGAAGTCCGAGTAGCTGCTCAGATCCCGGAGGGTCAGACTTGCAGGAGATGTTCATGTGGGTCAGCCACTCGTCGGAGGCTCGGACCTTCACGCAGGCGTGACGCACTCAGCAGACCCCTTAGGGTAAGTGTGCCATATTTAACTAAATACCAGGGTTTGGCGGCAGACTAATAAATGTTCAGATACATTTAAAAGGAGGTTAGGATCAAATAAAAATTTCCAATTAATTTTAGATCAACGGAAAACTTCTAAACAATCTGTGTACATGTTTCAGTTTAAGTCAAGAGCACAGTTTCCCGGAAAGGGACTGTCCCGTTTGAGGCCTTTTCCTGGCTAGACTTAAAAACTCCAGAGAGAAATCTGGCTTTGTGTTTTGGGCTCTCTTCCGCTCGGCCACCGGTTCCCCTGTAGAGACAAGGACCCACGGCATTGGCTGCCCATGAGGGACTGTGTGTTCTGAATATGGAGCCCTGTTCCTGAGGCCCTGTGGGGAAGTCGATACACATGGTTACTCACGGGTCCCTGCTCTCATTCTCTCCTGTTCTTATCAACCAGAAAGCTTGATAGGCGGGCTCCGTTCATCCCACTTAGTGTTTATTGCTGTGGGGTGCTTTGGGGTTGGTTGAGTGCAGTGTCGTAGTCATAATGTAGACGCTGTAATTCTTCCCGTAGACAGAGGCTCTTCCTCTTTTTGACTGACTCATGACCAAACTGGACGTCCTCCTCCATGCACCGGTCTCTCCTGAGAGCGTGGCCGATGTTATCGTGCCCCCTAAGGAGCTCTCCGGCACTATTTCAAGACAGATTAGTCTGTTCATCTTTGTTCTTTGTGGCATATTCAATATTCTTTGCCGACACCCTAATTCAAAGGCATCGATTCTACTTTGATTTTCCTTATTCATTTGTCCAGCTTTCATATCTATGTGAAGTGACTAAAAGTGGTCTTTTGTAGCAGATTTGCTGCATGCAATATATATACGATATATATATATACATATATATCATGTATATATGATGTTTGATATTTTTGATTGCCGCTTCCAGAGGCACTGATTATGGATCCAAGGGAAATGAAAGGTGAGATGTTTTCCCTTTACCATGGTGCTATTTATTCGTCCAGGATGAGAATTGTTGATGTTGAGCTGTAGCCCCACCTGGAGGCTGGAAGTGTTCTAAGTCCTCTTCACTTCTAGCCCGTAAGATTGGTTGTGTGATCTGTACATCACATGTTACTGATGAGTCTTCTTCTCATCCGCATACCACCTTCTTCTGTAGATCACCAACTCTTGGGTTACTGCGCAGCAATGTAGATGGAATACATACGTAAAAGGTTACCACCCTGATGGACACCTCTCCTGATTCAAATTCTTCTTGTTCTGTTTGAAGACCGCCTCCTGATCTAAGTACAGATTCTGCAGGAGTACAGTTAAGTGTCCTGAAATTCTATTTTTTGGGGGGGTGGGGAGCATCACTGCCCCCTGGTGGTCGTGAGAGCTACCCAGCCTTGCTCCTGGAGAGCTGCTGCTGGATTTGAACCACCAAGCCAATGGGCCGCAGTCCCGCACTCAACCACTATGCCCCCGGGGCTCAGCCCCGACAAATTCTATTTTTTTAATTGTGTGTGTGTGTGTGTGTGTGTGTGTGTGTGTGTGTGTGTGTTTATTTTACTGGGGACTCTCAGCTCTTATCACAATCCATACATATATCCATTGTGTCAGACACATCTCCATATGTTATAATCACCTTTTTCAAGACATTTTCTTTCTACTTGAGCCCCCGGCATCAGTTCCTCATTTTTCTCCTTACCTTCCCCATGTTCCCTTGATAATTTATAATTTTTTTTCATGTCTTAAACCGACCCCTGTCTCACCTGGAATTCTAGTCTTTGCTATTTTGTTCATACATAGTGATGGTTTACATAGTGAATGAAACACAGGAAAAGATCTTTCTGGTGTTCTCTACTTTCAGCCAAGATCCATCTGGCATCGGCAGTGATATCCCCCTCTCCACATCCTCTTCTGAATCTGGCTTGAATTTCTGACCATTCCATGTTGATGTAGTGCTGAAGCCATTTTAATTATCTTCAACAGAATTTTATTTATGTGTGATATTGATATTGTTCAATAAATGACCTAGGGTAGGCATTTAATAAATATAACTCAGGGTGACTTCAGCTTAGGGCTGCGGGTCATTTCAGCCCAAAGGATTCCAGGAAGATACAGTCAGTTCCAGGTCTAAATCAGAATGTGTGTTCGTGCGTCACAGAATGGCCTGCTTGAATCCTTCGTGGAGCCGTGGAACCAATGTCATCTCCATGGTTTAATTAGGGCCATGACTCAGGCAAGGGCAAGAGAATTTCCAAGCTTGAGATGACCCATCAAAAAAGCTCATCATGCCCCTTATGAAGTTGCCTAGTGTTCTCTTCTCCTGAGTTCCTAAGGCTTATAGGAGTGGTTCGAAGCTGGATGAAATCCGGCCAGAATTTATTTTTCTCTGCTGCTTCTGCCTCAAGAGGCAGGTGCAATTTGGCTCTTAGGACCTACTTCGTACCAATAATTCTCTCGCCAGGTTACAAAGGGTGGTTTTTCTCACATGGAAACTGGCATACTAAAATTCTTCAAAGGCATCTCATTGTCTATAGTATAATGCAGGGGTCCTCAAATTACGGCCCCCGGGCCACATGTGGCCCACCAAGGACATTTATCTGGCCTACTGGGTGTTTTTGCTGCCACTCGCTGTCCTGCTTAGCTGCCGACTCATCCTTGGCCCACAGTGAATTTGTTCATAGTTCTTGTTTGTTTTAGGCATCACTGCCCTCTGGTGATGGGAGTAGGAGGCCCAGTCTTTGCTCCTATGGAGCTGGAATTGAACCTCCATCCCAGTGGACCGCAGTCTCGTGCACAACCACTATGCCACCGGGGCAGGGCCCCATTGTTTTGTTTTTTAAAAACTATAGTTTGGCCCTCCAAAGGTCTGAGGGACTATGAACTGGCCCCCTGTTTTAAAAGTTTGAGGATCCCTGGTATAACGTCTGAAAAGTCTGAACTATATAACACAGTACTCTATAATCAGGTCCTTATCTACTTATTCGGCCTGAGAACCCACCATTCCCAAACCATTTTTTTTTGGGGGGGGTGGGCATCACTGCTCTCCGGTGGTGGGAGTAGGAGGCCCAGCCCCACTGCTGGAATTGAACCTCCGTCCCAGTGGGCCGCAGTCCCGCGCACAACCACTACGCCACCGGGGCTCAGCCCCCCAAACCATTTCTAACACTGCATGCACTTCTCGTGTACATACATATCTTCAATGGGCTGTTCATGGGAGCTCTAGAAAACTTTTTTTTTTTGGGGGGGGGTGTGCATCACTGCCCTCTGGTGGTGGGAGTAGGAGGCCCAGCCTTTTCTCCTGTGGAGCCGCTGCTGGAATTGAACCTCCATCCCAGTAGGCTACAGTCCCATGCACAACTACTACGCCACCGGGGCTTAGCCCGAAAAATTTTTTTTTTAGTCCTTTTATTGAAAGCTCTTACAGATAACAGAAAGTTCCAGAGTTCCATCACCTCAGGCAGTATTTACAATTGCTACCACAATCAATTTTAAAATATTTTCTTTCTTGGACCCCTTGATATCAGCTCCCTTTTATCATCTCCCTCTCCCACAACACCCCCCAGGAACCCCTTTGTGTGTGTGTATATACACATCCAATATATCCATTCACATACAATTACGTTGTTTGATCCCAACGAGTGGGGTTATTGTGTCATCAGTGCTTTCAACCCCACACCCCCCACCCCTCTTGCTCTTCCCATCGCTTCAGGGAACCATTACTACTGTGACTGTTTCTGAAGGCTTATCTGTCTTGGGTTGCATGTACTGAATGATTTTCAATATGCAAATGAACATATACAAATCTAACATGATTAATGAGGTAAAACAAAAGCCATAAAAGTAAGGGGAGGAATCCCCACTATCACGATCCCAGTTCTACCTTGCAAATCTGGCTAGACCAGGGGATGTACACTGGTATGGATAGGAGCTGCAAACATGGGGAATTCAGGACAGATGATCCCTTTAGGACCAATGGTGAGAGTGATGCTACTGGGAGGGTGGAGGGAAGATAGAGTAGAGAGGGGGTACCAATTGCAGAGGTCTACATGTGACCTCCTCCCTGGGGTAAGGACAGTGGGGAAGTGGGTGAAGGGACATATCAGACAGTGTATGATATGAGAAAATAATGACAATTTGTAAATTATTAAAGGGGAATAGGGAGGGAGAGGAGAAATATGAGGAGCTGATGCCAAGGGCCTAGGTAGAGGGAGGATGTTTTGAGAATGATGAAGGAGGCAAGTGTACAAATATGGTCTGCATACAATGGATGGATGTATTGATTGTGATAAGAGTTGTATGAGCCCCCAATAAAGTGATTTTTAAAAGGAAGAAATATTAACTATATAATTATATATATTATATAAATATTAACTATATTATATCAACTATATATTTACTTAACTATAGTTATGTAAATATAACTATAGGATAGTTATGTGGTTCATCAGTGCTACACTGCCCCTGGGTTTATCATCTCTTCCATATGACCCTTGTGAGAGGGCCAGTCCAATTATCTCACAGGCAGGTTTTTGGTCTCCACTACAGCCACACCCTTTCGTGTTGATTTAGTTGTTTGTTTTTGGAAGGCAGCTATGCTCACCACTATACCACCAAAGCAATTTGGTGGTTTATTTTTGAACTTCTGACACCTTTTCCTATCGACACCTCATGATCACACATACTGGTGTGCTTCTTCCATGTGGGCTTTGTTGCCGGCTAGTTGGCCGCTTGTTTCATTACAAGCCTTTAAGACCCCCAGATGCTATGTCTTTTAATAGCTAGCACCATCAACTTTTTTCACCACATTTGTGGAAAACTTCTTAAGACCTCAACTCAAGCACATACTCCTCTCTGAGTCTTAACTCCTGTAGCAGTCACAGGTAGCCCTTCCCAGCCCATGGCCCTATACGGTGTTACACAGTAGAGAGAGGACCATGGTGCCGTGGAAAGAATACAGGCTTCCAGCCAAAAAAAAGATGGGAGTACAAATCCTGGCTTTTCCTCCAGGCAAACACTGACCACCAAGCTGAGAAGGAAACGTCTTCATGTCTACCATAACATGTATTCTGCTTGTGTGGGGGCAGCTATATGGAACTGCAGCCTAAAGACTTAGTGCCCTTCAGCATTCTTAGTCCACCTCGCCCTGGAGTAGACAATCGTAAAGGTGTCCCAGTGTCCCTGTTCACTCACACTCACTGGGAATCAGCCTTCCTCCAGAGGTCTGCGAATCACAGCCTTCAAGTATTCTAACAGTCCGACTTTAACTTTTCTTTATAAAATTATAAGTGGGCATTGTAGCTTTGCAGCAGACTTTGAATGCAGGTTTGTGAAGTGCACACGCATGCTCATGTTTGGCCTTTTCAATAGACTGTCAGTTCCAGGAAGGTGGGGTATTTTTCATGTCCTTCTCTTATGTCCTCCACAGAGCCTCATGGTTAGACATATTAGTAACTACTGAAGGGACAATTTAGCAGTTAGAATGACCCATCCTTCCCTTACGGATGTCCACACAATGGAAAAGTCTCAGAATTCACAAATCAGAAGACCTACTAGCTGGTCCACTCCCTTACTGTGAGATGTTTGGCATACTAGCTAACGTCTCTGGGCTTGCTTTCTGCAAAATAGGCCTAAAAACATCTTGCAGTAAAGCATGCAGCCTGTGAGCATCGACTTGATGCCAGTGAGAATGTAAATGTGTAGATCAAATGACACGCTCTTGCAAGCTGAAAGGGAAGATGGATTCGAAGCACCTAACGGATGTAGACCCAGACCTGCAGCCATCAGGATGGATTATGCCTCAATGCCAAACAAATCCTCACAAAAATAAACAACATCACAGTAAACGGAGGAGAGATTGAAGTTGTTGATATTCCCCTCACTGGGCCTACAATG
>PVJH01030463.1:0-24791 GCA_004026705.1 Nesogale talazaci
CGCTTCCTCTGCAATCCCTCTGCCCCAGAGGCTCCCAGGCAGTCAGCAGGAGCTCCTTGGGAATGGCCAGAATTTCCCCTCTGGCACTTCATAAACAGCAGACAAAATTGAAGAGAGTACTTTGGGGGTTGAAGGAGGAAGTGGCATTCGAGGAGAGGCAGGAAAGGAGGAAACAAAAGACAAGCACTGGCAGGATCCCCAGCCTCTGGGCAGGGCTGGGGTATAATGCTCTTTCGGGAATTCAGGTCACCATCCAGGCTTTGTTCTGAGCACCATCTTGGCTGTATAAGAGCTGAACAACTTTGAGAAAGTCGCGCCACCTCTGAGTCTCTGCCCCTTCCTGGACCCAGCAGAGAACATGCTAGTTAGTCCACCTGCTACGGATGTTTTGAGGAGGTGAAGGACTTTGGAGGGGATGGAAGCCTGGAAAGCAGTGAGTCCAGAACCTGCCACCAAGTCACTGCTAGGTCAAGATGATTTGGGGATAGAACTCCGAGAGGAGCCATGGCCTGACCTCGAGCCAGACCCCATAACTTACCAGCGGTGTGACTTTAGGTCACACAAGTAAACTCTCTGGGCTGGTGCCTCCTTCTTTCTAAAATCAGGGGCTCCTCCTGGCCAGGAGGAAGGGGGTGGTGTTCAACCATAGGAGAGCTGCTGGGAGTCCTGGAGAGTCATGTGGTGACCACATGACTGTAAGTTTGGAGGGGCAGGGAGAGGTCACCAAGGTGCACTCAGTGGTCCCTGCCTTTCCCAGGGGATCCTCCTGGGATCATAGCTTGCGGTTCCCATCTCACAGCACTACCACCCCTCACTCTCTTGAGCTTCCCTCTCTCTTCTGCACTTCTTTGATTCAGCTCCCTGCTGGTGCCAGAAGGAGCTCTGAGGATATCACAGTACAGCACAATCTTTCCTACCTTCAAGGTTCCTCTGACAGGAAACCCTCACCGATCCAACTACTCAACACACACACACACACACACACACACGATTGTCGGCTCCACGCGGCCAACACCTCTCTGGGCTTTAGTTCCCCAAACCCAGCCCCAACTGGCCGAAGCGTCCAAGGAGCTCACTGGCTCATGTGGCTTGAAGACCTATGGGTTCCAGGCATGGCTGAACACTGGTGTGTCTCCATTTTCTAAGGCCGCCATGACAGGTGGGATGAAGTCTACAGGTAGAGGGATGAGGATGAAGTCCAAGGGTAGAGGTGTCCCTGCCTGGATCCTGTCCGCTTGCTTCTCCATTGACTCCATTCTCAAACCGGCTCCCCATGAGGGGTGGCAAAGGGCCCCCTCCAGCCTCTCCCAAGCCATAGTCCCAGCAGAGAGTGGCGTCTACTTCCCACGATTTCTGCAGCAGTCTCTGTCTGCCTGGGATTGCGTGCTGAGCCCAGAGCTGCCCACAGGGGCCGGGGGAAGGAGGCAGAGGTGATCAGGGGTCTAGGGAAGAACAGGCTTCAAGGGCGAAGGAGTGGGGGTCTCTGCTATGATCCAGGACTATGAGGGCTGATAAAAACCCACCCATTTCCCACATGGGTCTGCTGGGGGCTGGTGAAGAAGCTGGAGGGGGCTGACTGGAAGAGTGTACAGGGATGAGAGTGTCCAAGATAGACCCACCACTCAAAGAGCAGACCACGGATCGGCTGCCAGGACCTCCCAGAGAACTTGTTGGAGAGGCAGCAGCTCAGGCCCCAACCTGCCCTCACAAGTGCCTCTCTCACCACGGTCTCTCTCAGGTGAGAGGCCACGTTTCAGAACGTGGCTGTGACGGGAACAAGGCAGGGACAGCAGGTGCTGGAGAAGCACCCCGTCCAGGGCGAGCCTTGAGCATGGGCAGGGGTGTGTTCTCAGACATGACAAAAGTCTGGGTGGGCGAGCTGATTTTATTCAGCATTCTGCTCCCCCAGGAAGCTTCCTGGACATGCTGCACCACCCAGACTCCCATCCAAGGGGATCTCTCAGTGTTGGAGATGGGAAGGATGAGTGACATTGTATGTGTGCGTGGGGAGGGGCAGGGTGATGCCACGAGTCTCCCACAGAGGACCCTTGGACAGCTGGGCCGCATCGCCCTCCAAACAGTCATTGTGGGCAAGGACGCAGCTGCGGTGTGTCCCTCAGAGACTTTGGGGGAGAAAAGCAGAGGCCAGCACACATCCTTGTCCTCCCTTGCTCTAGGCCTCTGTTTGACTCCACATCATCCTTCCCCGAGCCTGGGAACCCTGGGGTCATTCACAAAGATGGTCCTGGCAAAACAATGTTCAAAAACCAGTGTGGTCATGTGTCATTGGGCCAGAAGATGCCTTTTGAGTCCCCACAGCCATCCCCAAAGCCCTGAAGCACATGAGGGGCACCCAGAGGAGAAGGCACCCATTCTCTGCCTGTGTGTGCAGGGCTGTGGGGACCCTTGGGGGACCAGGCCATCTTCTGGCAGGGGCATGCCCACACCCAGACCTAGCCCCAGCATCTTCCAGTGCCCACACTGAGTGTTCCCACTGCCCTTCCCAGACTCCTAAAAGCAGTCCATGTGCTCATGGTACCAGTGGTGAAACTGACCTGGCGGGAATTCAGCAAGGACACAGCAGGGTCAACTGTGGGAAAAAAGTACAAGCAATCTGCTCTCCCCGAGGCCCTGGTCACCTCCAGCTCCTGCCCTGTCAGAAGCTCTGGCTTTGAATCTTGACTCTATCTCCTTCTAGCCAGGGGCATGGGGCAAGGCAGTTGGTTGACAATCTGACCCCTGTTCCCTCCTTTGCACACACCGGCTGGGCACAGAGTGAAAATGATTAGCTGAGGGGGTCTTACATAGCATAACCTTGTTGCTGGTGTGAACTCCAGGCTCTAGTTAGGTCACAGACTTGGGACTTAGGACTGGATCTTGTACATTCTGAACACTCATGCTGCTTCTCTGAGTCCCAGATTCCTCGTCTCCAAAACGGAGCTGGTGAGACGATGGCCATGAAGAGGATATGAGCTATGAAAGCCACATGCCCAGCACAGGATCTCACACAAAGGCTTGACATCTGTGCAAACTGAGGCCCCTGAGTGGTACACACGCTCTGTGCTTGGCTGTTCATCAGAAGGTTAGGTATCAAAGCAGCAGACGGACATTGGACCTAGACTCCAGTCTTCCCTCAAAGTCAGAACACTTTGTTCTAATAACATGGCTTTTTGTGATACCTTCCTGGCATGATCCTGAAGTCAAAACGGGTGCATAAACAAATGTGGTGAAGAAAGCTGATGGTGCCCAATTATCGAAAGATACAGTGTCTGGGGTCTTAAAGGCTTGAAGTTAAACAAGTGGCCATCTAGCTGAGAAGCAACAACGTTCACCCCAAATAGAAGATCACACCAGCCTGTGTGATCATGAGGTGTTAACAGGATCAGGTATCAGAAGATCCCAAATAAACAGTCATAGCAATGCAAACAAAAGGGGTCAGAGTGGAGCCCCCAAGTGCATTTGTAGAAGACTAGGCATCCCCTCACACATGGGTCACAAGGAAGGGATGAGCCAGCCAGAGTGCAGTATAGCACCAACGAAACACGCAGCTTTCTTCTAGTTCTTGAATGCTTCCTCCCCTCCACTATCATGACTCCAGTTCTACCTTACAAATCTGGCTAGACTGAAGTATGTGCCCTGGTCCAAATAAGAGCTCTCAACACATGGATTCCAGGACCAATAAACCCTCAGGAACAAAAATGGGAATAATGAGGGCAGGGAGATGTTGGAGGTAGAAAGGGAGAACCCACCACAATGGTCAACATATAGCTCCCCTACCCTACCCTCAGGGGGATGAGCAACAGACACTTGGGTGAGAGGAGACAGCAACAATGTCAGATATGAAAACATTTATAATTTATCAAGGGGTCATGAGCATGTGAGGAGGGGAAAAAAAGGCACTGATACCAAGGGCTCCAGTAGAAAGAAAATACTTTGAGAATGCTGATATATGCTTGTCACAATGGATGGATGTATGAATTGTGATAAGAGCTGTAGGAGCCCCTAATTAAATAATTTTTTAAAGAAGGAAACAAATAGTATTGAGCTTTCTATTTTAAAAATATTAACTTAAGATGAGACAGATCATAGAATTTTGGTTACCACTTTGAAAAGAAAGAAAGCCCTGTCATTCCCCCTCCGAACGGCTGATGGTCTCAAACTGCTGACCTTGCAGTTAGCCGCAGTTACTCTCTGTAACACAAGAGGACTTCGGGGGATCAGAACAGCCTGATGGCAGCAGGGCTGAGTTTGGTGTTTTACACACCCGTTCTTCCTCAGGAGCCCCGGTGGGGTGGTGGTCCGTGTTGGGCTGTGCTCCCTGTGCTCTGCAGTTTGAAACCAGCAGTGGCCTCTGTGAGAGAGAGACTGGTTTTCCGCTCTGTAAATAGTTGTGGTCTCAGAAACCCAGGGCAGGCTGCAGGGAGTCAGCGTTGACTGCATGGCGGGGAGTCTGGCGCTGTTTTGGGAGTTCGTACTCAATCGTAGGAGCCCTGGGGGCTCCATCTCACCAGCCGCTCCATGGGAGAAAAGTCGGACCTCTAGATCACCCTAGGGGGCAGCTAGTTCCTCCAACTGCACAGCACACCATGGTCCTTCTAAAACACAGATTCGCCGTGTCTTGGCTCCACCTGGTGTCCAATCCTGCAAACGGCACCTCCAGCTGTCTCAGGGGAAAGGGCTCCGCTCCAGCCCTCATGACCTTGGGACCTGGGAACTGGACTGTGGGCTTCCCCATGCACCTCTGCTCAAGCTGTTCCTTCTGCCAGGGTTCAGACACCCCCCAGCCATGGGGCTCTGCCCTTAGACTTTCTCCACGCGTTTTTCTAGCAATCACACTACGCAGGGTAGATTCTGTTTCTACCCCCTACCTCCCAATTAAGCAGATGAGGAAACCGAATTTCAGAGAGACAGAGACAGAGACAGAGAGCACTGTCTATGGCTACACAGTGAATTGGAACTTGAACTCAGGTCTCTCTGACTCCAAAGTCCATGCCTCTCACGATCATTCCAAGAAGCCAGATGGGGAGCACCTTCAAGAAATACCACGGCTCCCCCAGAGGGTCAGGTAAAGCAACAGGGCAGGGTCTCAATCACCTGGAGACAGCAGCTTCAGCATCTGTGCTCACTGACAACCCCTGAATGCCACGTAGTTACGGGGTCATACCTGTGTATTCCCTCAGGATACTTCCATGTCCTTCCCAGTTCTGTCGTGTACCTTCTAAACTCAGAAGTCCAAATTTACAGACTCACAGAATCCATTCTGACTCCCCGGGACCCCACAGGACAGGGTAGAACTGCCCCCATGAGTTTCTGAGACGGTAAATCTTTACAGCCATAGACAGCCTCGTCTTTCTCCTGCAGAGCGGCTGGTGGATTCTAACTGCTTACCTTGCCATTTTTAGCCCCCTAAGTAACTGCTGCACCTCCAGAGCTCCGTGGAATGTACAGTAGCCACTGGAAAACTAGAGGCTTGGGAGAAATGCATTGTTCAGGAGAAGGCAGAGCAGAGAGAAGGGGTCTCTGGGTGTGTTAGTCCGGGCAGACCAGAGGAACAAATTTCATAGACATGCATATAGGTATAAGGAAAAGGTTTAAATACAAGAGGAACAGGGCATTGAGCCATGTCCAGTTCAAAGTCATAAGTCTGATATTAACCCATATGCCCAAAATCAGTCTATAAAGTCTCCTTCAGACTCACAAAGTCACAGGTCAGTGGGTGCAGAATCCTGGAGCTGGCAGGGATCTCCACATGGCTCCTCGTTTCCAGGGCTCAGGGTCCATCAACAGCAGAAGCAACTCATTGCTGGCAGAGGTCTCCATGTGGCCGCCCCAGCTCCAGAGGTCTGGCTCCATCAGGGCAAGGCTGTGTGGTCTTTCCACCGGCTCCTCCAGCTTCTTGGACGCTGGCAGCTTGTCTTTTCCATGATTCCTGGTCTCTGAGACTAACTCACAACTGGGGAAGATATCTTCTCATCTTCACGAGGGAAATATCGCGAGATTTCCCAGAAGTCTCAGGAGAAAGCCATGCCCACATAGAGGCCTCAATGGCTACTGAATGGCTATCTCCAGATTAACAGGCTAGACTCCACCCCTACATTTCAATCATAAAATTAACATAAGCAGATGACTGCCACACTGGGGATGCAGGTCAGGGAGGCCTCTGGGCAGCTTCAGTATTGAGCCTCCAGTCCAGTTGGGTACTTCCCACAGGATGCCTGCGGTGTGGGTCCTCTCTTCAGCTTTGGGCGGTTCTTTGGGATATTCAAGCAGTCATTGTAGGTCAGGTCTTTCAGTCAGTCACTGCCTGTCCTATTACCACCACCACCACCACCACCCACCCACCCCAAGCACCGATCCTCGGGGCCTTGGAAGCGTTTCTACCGCAGTCAGTCCCAAGGTAAAAAGCCAACCCTTAGAAGCTTCAGCATCATATCCGTTTCAAACCTCTCCAAACCCAAGCATTCTCTCCTGAAGGAACTCTCTTAAAGCGACTGTCTCTGGTCTGACTGGGGGTGACAATCACCCAAGGTGAGGTCAGAAAGACCAAAGTGACTTTTGTCCGAGGGGGCTCACCATGGTCCAGGTGGGAGGCTCATGCAGATCCTAGAGATGGGAGGACTTCCAGGTCTCCACAACTGGTGGCAAAGAGAGACAAAGAGAAGATGCCATGTGAGAAAGACCCACTGTGGCTGTCGCTTTGTCAGAGGCTTGGCCCAGGCCTCATTTCCCCAATAGCCATCAATGAAGGAAAGGCCTCTAGAGACTATGGAGATGTGGCATAAGAGAGGGCAGAGTTGGCACAGGGGCATCCAGGGAACTGGTAGCGGTGGTAGTTACATAATCTGGTGTCAGTTTGAGGATTAAGAGTGGAGGGGTGAAGTCTAGCCTGTTGATCCAAAGATAACCAATGAGGCTTCTGTGTGGACTTGGCCTTCTTCTGAGAATTCTGGGAACTGCTGCATTTTCCTCCTTGCAGATGGGAGACACTACTCTCTCTTTGCTCATTCCCTAAGCTAACACTCTACTGACAAGGTATGTGGCACTATGCCCTGGAAGCCCTACCCTGATGCAGTCCTGGGAACCTATGCTGAGATGCTTCCCCTGCCACTGGATCCGAAGGCTTTCTACTCACTGGCCTGTGATTGTCCTGCATTTGGTGTCCTTGCATGTGTTTTAAGAGTCTGAAAAGGACTTTATAGATTGGTACTGGATATAGGAGCGAATGTCAGACTTTATGGGCTTGGGCTGGACTGGGTTGGGATGTTTGCTTAATGTACAATTACCCTTTGTATAAGACTCTCTCTTATACACGTAAGAGTCTCTATGGATTTGTTTCTCTAGTCCACCCAGACTAACACAGCAACCCAGCCAGGATGTGAGCTCAGGGTGTCCAAGACTCTTGCCGCCAGTGTTCTCTTGCTCTGACACCCATCTCGGAGAACGCCCTCCCTGGCTCTCCAGGGAGATAGCAGGCCAACACAGGCACCATGGGCAATGGAGCAAAGGGTTGGTGCAGGACGATTGTCCTCCTTTGTCTCTCTCCCCCCTCATGGAGGACAAGGAATTGGGACCATGAAATGGAAGTGCTGTGATTTCCACCTACCCACCTCCAATCCTGTCGGGTTAAGAAATCAGTGGGCCCCTTAGCACTATTAAATGTTGCAGGAATTTCACCACAAGGGTCTCCATGAGAGAATCAGAGAGCCTGGAAACTTAACCATCATGCTATGTACAGCCCTACTTTAGCAGCAAGGGGTAGGGGCCAGTTCAGAAACTGGACGGCAGTTATCCGTTAACCCGCTGGACAGAGATATCCCAATAACCGATCACAGTCGTGAAAATGTTTTCAGAACAGTGTCATTGTGGTCAGCTCCGTGGGCTGGGCTATCCCAGGAACTGTACAGTGCTGACCGTTGAGGGGCAGAAAATGCAGACATTGCAGGCACTGCTCATTATGCCCTGAGTGACCACAGGAATCTCAGGCGACAACACGGCGCCATGGAGCTGGCCTCGCCAGGTGTGACTGCTCCTCTACTCTAACAGCGGTCGCTATTACACGGGCTGTTCCAGAAGCAATACGTGGGCAGGCAACATATTCTGTTCTGTTCTGTGTTCTGTTAAAGGTCAGCATCCCATGTATTAGAGATAGCACAACAATCACGAACCACGGCTTTCCAGAAGCCATACTATAGCCAGACTCACTAGGAAACAGGATATGGGATGACCAGACCTTGAACCTCGCCAGAGCAGTCATCCCTGTGGAGTGGACCATCTCAGGACCCACATTCAGTATGAATTCTTACGGAGAGGGCTAGCCCAGGGACAGAGTAGCTCGGATCACTAGAGGAAGAGAACTTGGGAATTCCTCTGCTACAAGGAACTGGTTCAGGAAGATCTCTTTAACATGGACTTGTGGATGGTCCTGGAGCCCTGCCATGACCCTCATCTCTTTGGAGAGGTCTGTCTCGGGACCCCCATGGTAATCGCGCTCACTCCATGGAGCTTGCTCTCCAGGAGTTTTGGGTTTGTGCAGATGATCAAGGCCTCGCTTTGTATTAGAGTTGTCCATTCTGACTCACCTCCTGTAGGACAGGGGAGAACTGCCCCTGTGGGTTTTCAAGACGGTCAATCTTTATGGGAGTAGAAAGCCCCATCCTTTCCCTGCAGAGCAGCCTCTGTGGCCTTAAGACTTCAGATCGTGCTGACACTCTATGGCTAGGATACCCATCTGATCTGACAGGTGAGAAGACAGATTTGGAGAGGTAAAGGGACTTGCTCAAGTGTACGCAGTCAAGCAACCAGGCCAACCTGGCTCCCAAGCCCCAGATCACATGACGTTTCTCTTGACAGGACCTCAGTGGCACAGTCGTCTGGCCAAGAAACTCAAGTGAGTGATGATGTGCTCCCCTTCCCCCCGGGCCCACGAGCTGTGATCTCCTGAGAGAACCAGCTTCCATACCTTAAAGTCCAGGCTGTAATTGGTCTCACACAACTGGGATGGGGTATAAAGAGCAGTGTGGAAGTTCCCAAGTAACTTGACCAAGTAGACATCCAATGACGTTGGGAGGAGAGAGGTGACAATGAGAAGGGACAAGAGAAGACATGAAAGCTCCATCCCCTGAAGCCTCATACAGCTCATTTGTCTCTGACATAGACTTAACTAGAAGAGGGAGATTATCTCAACTTTGGAAAACACGTCGGAGCCACAAAGCCCCATCATCTTCCAGCACAAGAAAATGGAACATTCTTACATTGGCAGTAAGCAATCTTTGTCTTTTTTCATCCACCTACTCATCCATTTAACTATTGCTCTTTCCTTCCTTCACTTATCCATCTAGTCTCAACCCACTTATCTAGCTTTCTTCCTTTCTTCCTTCACCCATTTCCCTCTATCCTTCAAGAGTCCTGGTGGCATAGTGGGTTAAAGCTCTCAGCTGCCAACAGAAAGGCCAGCAGTTTGAAACCACCAGCTGCTCTGAGGGAGAAAGATGTGTCAGTCTGCTTCCATAAAGATGACAACTCAGAAACCCTATGGGCTGGCATGAGTCTTTTTTATTTATTTTATTTATTTTTTATGAGTCGTAATCAATTAAACAGTAGTAAATTATCTATTAACAATCCACTCTCCATCTTCCCACAAATATGTCATCACTGCCTTCCTCCCTTCCTTCTGTTCACCCACTCACCTACCCATTTAGAATTACTCTTTCACTCATTCATTCCTTTAGCCATTCCTTACTTCTTCATTCCATCCTTTCATTCTTTTATCCGTTCTTCCTCCCACCCGGTGATCTTTTCCTCCATCCTGTTCCCTATAGCGACCCATCATTTTGTCTGTTTTCCTTCTTTCCTTCCTTCTCTTCCTGTCATCCATCCACCTAAAGCTTCTTTTCTTCACGCTTCCTCCATTGTATTCTGTTCATTTTCTTCCTAGCTAACCAAATCACCCTTCCATCTTTCCACCCATTCGTCATCCTTTGTCCTTTTTTTCCCCAGTTTTCTATGTTATCATTCATTCACTTTTGAGTCCCTTGGCCTATCCATTTATGTTTCTTTACTTTCATCCAGAATGTTGTCTGTCTAACAAGAAACCACAAGGCAAATACATAGAAAATACAACAGAATCTCTACCCTCAAGGAGCAGAAGCTTGAAAGAGACAGACAAGAGAGACACAATGTCCCATAGGAAGGGATGGGAGTCACCCCACCTGAAGAGATTTGGAAGGGCATTGGGGAGGACAAACCCTTGGAGTCACAACTTGAGGGGGTGTGTAGGTGTTTCCCAGGCACAGAAAGAATGTGTTGGAAGTCTCTCAGATGATCCAACTTTTACAAAGCCATGACATATCCAGAGTCTGGAATGTTTGGCTAGAGTTATGTGGAGGCAGGGGAGGATGGAGCTGGAAGAGTTGGAGGAAAGACCATGATTCTCAGACTTTTAAATTTGGGCTGATTCTATTGATTACTGGGAGGGCACAAAAAAGTTTTGATCAAAAGTGTGATATTTTTTCTCTCTCTCTTTCTCTCCCTCTGGTATTCATGAAGGGTAGAAAACAGGAGTGAGTGGAGTGGCTACTGAAAGGGTTCAAGCAAGGAAAAAGTGGTCCTGTCAGTTGCATAACTTACTTTTTAGGATAGTCAGCTGTTGATCGATGATGTGGAACCAGAATTGGACCACTGGGCACAACCGAAATACAAATGAACAGAGGTCTTTGTGAGACGGAGACTTGGACCCACCACTCTTCCAGCCCAGTCTCCTGCCTGTGACTGGTTGTATGGCCCTGCACGTATCCCACCCTTCTTTGGTCCTCTATGTCTGCACCAAGGGAACGAACCATCCCTGTCCTTTCATCAGTCTCAGATCGACAACTTTCTCTACAGTAATGATGAGGTTCATGATATTGGCCATCACCATTGACCCAATGCTTTAAAGCAGGACTTCTCAATCTCAGCAGTATTGACTTTGGGTACCAGAAAATTCATTGTTTTTGGAATCTGTCTTGTGCGCTGCAGGATTTTAGCACACTCTTTGGTTTCTACCAACTTGATGCCAGTATCATCCTTCCCAATTGAGATGATCCCAGATGACTCCCAACTTTTCCTAAGGCCCTCCAGGAGGCAAAATTATGCCCGACAGAGAACTAGCACTTTAATCAGTCTCAGCTAATCCCAGTGGTAAACTATGCAGCAACAACAATAGCTAACACACACACACAGCCATCTTTTGGTGAGTCACTTCATCACTCTGAGTCTTATTTGGAACATGGAGAGACTAGTTGTTTATGACTGATGGCCTTGCATTATAACAAGGCCATTCTTTCCAACCACTCGTCTTTCATTATTCCAGTATTCTCAGTGCCATCAAGTTGGTTTCACCTCATAGCCACCCTATAGGACAGGGAAGGGTTTCTGAGACTAACTCTTCACTGGAATAGAAACCCTGAGCTTCTTCTTGTCGAGCAACTGGTCGCTTTGAACCGCTGACCTCAAGGCTCACAGCCGAATGTGTAACCTAAGACAACGTCACTCCAGCACATTGTTATAAATCTCAACGATAGTAACTCAGGTTTAAATAAAATGGAAAGACAAACTAATGGACACACAACCTTTTCATAAGAAACTGAGGGGAAAAGACAAAGGTGTTTTGAGAATTGTGAATTTAAAAAAATCATTTCTAACAATATTCTTTTGTTAAGAGGGAGGAAACTGGAGGTGTACATACTAGTTAGTATAAAGGAACTAAGAAGAAATAAGCTCGTCAGGAAGGACAAACATTAAGTGAAAACTATCCCTAGTCTCTAGCTTGCAAAGATAGAATTGAACTTCTAGCTGGATGGCTGTGAGGCTCAGATGGTCCCAGTCATCCCCTGCTTCCACCTGCTTCTCTCCAGGTGCCACCTGCATCTCTGTTGGCACTTCTACAGTCAGCTTTGCCTGCCCATGCACAGATCAGAAGAACCAAGGAATCATTGGCAGCTGTCCTTAAGCAAGCACCAATGCAAGTGGGTAGATAAATACCACTGCTTCTTCGTAATTCAAGGGAACATCAAAGACCATGCTTTAGAAACATTTTGACATGAACCCAAATAATCTGTTGTTTATTAAGAGGCATGTAGTATTGTTATGACCCAAACCAAACTCACTACAATTGAGTTGATTCTGATTCATACCTACCCTATAGCACAAAGTAGAACTGCCGCTTGTGCATTTCTGAGACTGTCACTGTTTTCAAGAGTAATTGTATTTAATGATTGAAAATTTTGTTCTTGAGCACAAAATAACGAGGTACACAAGCCATGGATTATGAGACCAAACACAATTGGAACAAGGACCAATCAGGATGCAGGAATAAGGGTCAATGGGCAGGATAGGGTTGAGGTGAGCCAGTAAGTTCCCATTACCCGATCCCCATGAAACCTAATACAATGCCCATACCCTGGGATATTCCCCGACCCTTGGGAGGACCTGCTTCATCATTGAAGTGAACTGTGATTATTAAATCTTTACTTCACTCTCTGTCCTATTGTAAAGTCTCATCTTTCTGTCTTACCTACACGGCTCCCTCTGTTGCTGTGACCAAGTGTTCTGAGGGACTTGCCAGTACCTCCTATGAGAAATGAAATGGGCACTCCGATTGCTACCCTCTCAGTTCCTCTCAGAAGTGGTGGGTCAGGATAGCCCCTCTGAATTGGACCAAACCCTGTGGGTCTCCAGAGGAAGTATTGGGACAGTCTTATCCCATAAGAGGCTACCAATGGATAATCACAAGTGTTTACCAATGAATGTTCAAGAAATCCAATCTGTACCTACCTTAGTGAGAGAGAGGTTTTATTAGTCGATTTGCCAAAATCAGCCACTCAAGCCTCAGATGACAACAAGGGCTGGCTCGCCCCACAATGGTTTCCTGAGCATTCTATGTTCCCCAGTTTGCAACACCTCCTCCATTGGCTGAGGGCTATGGGGTGACCCACTTTTCCAGGGCATCACCTACTTCCTTAATTTAAAATTTCTACCTCTGGGAAAGATTCCTTTTCCTGGCCCTCCCTTGATTCACATGGTGCCATTCCCCCCATTAGCTATCTGCTGATCCTCTGACTTCTTAGCCTTTTGTTCCCTTGATTACTGAAGATGGACAAGTTTGGGATTTATTTCTCATTCTCTGAGGGACAAAGACTGGTGACATCTTCTGTCACCACTTAACATTATCTCACCATTAATATTAAGGGATGACTAGGAATAGTGAGCATTTTTCTAAGTTTATTGACTATTTGGATGTCCGTGTTCATGTTCCTCTCCCACTTTTAAACTGGGTAGCTTTTTTTTTTCTTGAGGTGTTGTTGCTTTCTATAGATTTTAGAGATTAGTACCTTGCCATTGTCAAAGACTTCTCAGTGCTCGGTGGGTTCTTTTTTTACTTTCTGGATGAAGACTTTTGCTGCATATAAGCGTCTCATTTCTAGTAGGCCTATTGTCCTTTGCAGATGTCCCTGGCCTCCTGCTCCTGTTTCAACAGTGCTAAAGAGAACCCAATCTCAAATACAATGTCAGGAGAATATGCACGCAGTCATAAAAAGAGACAAAGAATACACAGACACAGCATCTGGAAGAGGGAGGTACTTCTCAATGCATTTTGCCTTAGACCAAGATTAGCCACATCCTTGACTAATGATCAAAAGACCCTTCCAGAGTGACTGGAGCTGGGATTTGAGGGACTCATCCCTGCAAGTTTTTATAAGAACTAGGACCCCAGGAAGACCCAAGGGGGCAGCTTTTCTTGTTGACAGAATGTCTCTTGATCTTGGGCTACTCTTACGGCATATTGCTGCAGTAAGGACACTTTGGCATCTCCAGCTGGCCCTGTTATAAGGAAAGTACACCCATATAGAACTTCATAGGGGTTTCAACACACAGGGTGTCATGGGGGCAGTTCTGAGATGTAGCAGAGCTACTGTCAGTGCATCTTTTCAGTTCATCTGAGTGTCCTGTGTCAATTTCCTGAGGGTTAGTTTGAAGTGTTGATAAAATCTCTCTTCTTGGTCTGAGGATTGTTGTCTCCAGGCACAGTGGAGACAATAAAGTATACCTAAGTGTCTAGCTACTGCTTGGAATCTGAGGAAGGAGTTTAGGAGAGAGTAAACAGCCCAACTAGGAAAAAATTGACTAGCCTACCAGTCACATCCATGGACAACCAGGGTCCCAGACCAGTAACAGCAGTCTCTAGCTGATGGGCAACCTGGTTTGCAGACACACCAATGCTCCTCTTGAGTGTTCCTCATAGGACAGCGTGCGACCCTGTGACCAGTTTGTTTACAATGATAGCATGCCCTCATAGAGGCCTATTAGGCATCTATTAGGGCATCCCTTTGCCCAGTGACACAAGGCTGAGACACATGGCATTTTGTACCCTGTGCAGGGGTCTCTGGCACTTGGGATGGTGCTGATTGGCTATGGCAGCCAGTACCAGCTCATGCCTGGCATCTTTCTGTTTTTCCTCCTTCTGAGCCTCTTGCTCTCTCTCTCTCTCTCTCTCTCTCTCTATATATATATATATATATATATAGATATATTGTAAAAGGTTCCATTGGCAAGAGTAACCAACTGGTGTAGCGTGGCTCCTCCAGGCACTTGCACTAACTTCCGGAGCTTCTCCCTAATGTCTGGGGTGGCCTGTGTGAGAAATTTGTCTTTTGGTATGCTCTGCCTTTCATAGGAGTCTAAATCTACCATGGTTTGCTTATTCTGTGCTTCTCTCAGCTGTTTCAAGTTTAGAGGACTTTCGTTAGGCTCCTCGTTAAGAACTATTACTTTAGAATAACAGATGGCCTTTTCCCACCCTGAATTTAGTGCAGCTTGGACACACACACTAGAAAGTGCTCCCTTGCCTAGTTGTCAGTGGAATCATTATCATCCCAAGTGAGGTCCGTTGAGGGCACAATTATTTCTCCTACTGTCTATCATTCATCACATGTAAGTCGTTTGTAAATGTCTAAGCTTCCTTTCACACTCGCTCTTTCTCAAAATCTGTCATAGTTGTGTCTTAGAATTATCATTAAATCCTTCCAGGACAAGTCATAGGCAGGGTGAGGTGCTGAAAGGCATCTATGCACTGTTCTGGATTATCAGAGTATCTGCCTAGGTCACCTTTCATCTGCTTAAGTTCAATTAGGGTGAAAGGCACTTAGGAATCATTTGTGAAGCAAATTCCCCAGTTGCCTTTACCAAAAGTAGGACTTCGGAGGGGCCCTCTTGCTGCTCAGGTTCTGTAGGCTCAGTGTCAGAAGGCAGTGTATTTGGACCAGCGGGTGAGAGGCTATCGGCTTCAGACATTGGGCTCTGTCCGGGGTCTATGGTACACTTGGAACAAAGGTTTATACTATTCTCAAGAGAGGAAATGCCTAGAAAAAAAGAGATTTGGGGTCACTTTGTCACCCCTTTGCAGAAAAACTCTAACTGTATTAAAGAGAAAAAAGCGTGCTCTGCCCTGGCCAGGATCCCCCATCACCTAGATTGTATCGGGATCAGATGGAGTTGCAGAAGGACAAGGAAACAAAGACCAAATCCCCGAACAAAACAGACCACGGTGATTTTAGCTTTTTCTACATTGCCTGGACAAAGGCTGTGTCCTGGTGACAGTCCTTAGAGTGCAACGCGTCTGCAATGCTGGAAAGCGACGGGGCAGGTGATGGGGCAGCAAGGTGAGTCCTATCCCCGAACACCCCTGCCTTGGCGGGTGCAGGCTGGAACCTCTTAAAGGCGCAGGACCTCTACCTTGGCCGGGGGCCCTCGCTTGCGGAAGGAAGCAAGGGAACATCCAGCAGCCTCCGGGGGGTGGGGGACATCGTTCCCACGTCCCTGGGGCCTGGGGGGGAAACCTGATGGGGCTGGAGCTTGGCCGTGCTCGGCTTCCGATTGCTCTGGCCTGGCCGCTGACGCCGCGTAGGCGGGCAGGACTCTGCGCTCGAAAGATCGAGCCTGGCCAGAAGGCTGGAGCTGTAAGTTCCGCCCGGCTGCCCGGAGCCCGGAGCCCAGAGCGGTGAGCTGTGGCGGCCGGTCCGGGGCATGTCCCGGAGCTCGAAGGCGGTGCTGGGCCTGTCCGTGCTGCTGACTGCGGCCACCGTGGCCGGCGTGCACCTGAAGCAGCGGGAAGACCGGCAGGTCGGTGTCACGTGCCGCCTCTCTGGGGGCCCGGCGTGGCGGCGGCGGCGGCGGCGGCCTGGGGCTGGGTTCTAGCTCCTCTGAGAGATCCTTCTGGCCCGCCTCGTGTCTGTTCCCGTCGGCCCCACTTTCCCTCCTTCGCTGGGGAGGCCTGGGCTCCCCGCCTCGTTCTCCCTCTGCCCTCGGCGCTGTGTCCCGTCCGCGCCCTGGGAACCCGAGGGTGACACCGTGCGACCTCCGCCTGCACTTCCGGCCCTCGGGCGCGCGTTGGCCGGCTCCCGCACGCAGGCTTTCCGGGGGCTGCCGTCCCCATTTCGAGCGATCGCCCGCCTGCGAGGAAGCGGACTTTTCCGCCGTTCTCTGGGGGAGCTGCAGAGTTGGGGGCGGGGGGGGGTGCTGAGGAGGGGTACACAGGCGTGTGTCCCCAAGTTCCGAGCCCCTTCACTTTGCTTGGGGAGAGGGATGGTGCTAGGAAAATGCGATCTTAGGCACCGGAGAGAGTTTCTTTTTCCTACTTCAGCCTCTGCAAAAACCAGTGACTCTCTGATCCTTGGACCGGCCGACCCTTCTATCGCTTTCCCGCAATATTTTCTTGCACATTCAAGTTGCCACAAGTACTGCTAAGCTTTGGGGGACTACATCCCCAAGGAAGCATAGTTACCCGACTCACAGCGGCGATGAGATTTGAGTGAGTCTAGGTCATTGCCAAACTTTTGGCTCACAGCTTGGCAGGTGTTGGGCTTGACCCTCTTTTGCCAGCGATGGGCGTAGTGAGGTGGGTGACTCGTGGGAGCAGTCTTGTCTAGAATTGTGTGCCGTGTGCTGTACTGTGTTGACACAGAGGCAGCACATTGGGACCGTGTCGCCTGCAGAGGAATGCCAGGCCCTGCTACCCGGGGTGGGGCTGCTAGCAGGCCCCATCTGAGCAGCTCGCCCCGCCCCCGAAATATTTACGCACACCGCTGCGAAGTACTAGGCAAACGTTTTCTTTAAGCACAGAGACCTTTCACAAATAAATCATACGGGTCCCCCTCTTGAAGTGAGACGCCCCCATAAGCTTAAATTAGATACACCTTTAGAACCAGCGGGCCCCCGGGAGTCGAAAAAGGCTGTTAACTGGAAAAAGGGTTCTTGGTTTTAAAGGTCCATTCAAGGGGGTGTCGAGCACCGTTCTGCAGGTGGTCAAGCAGCTTTCTGATGAGTTCGCTCAATCTGCCCATGGGTCTCTTTCTTTATCGCGGGTCAGGGAGTTTCAGATTTATCGCAGGCTGCAGGGCAGTGTGAGGCTGCTCACAGGCCGGGGTCTGCGCTCCAGGACGGGGAAGAGCCATGGGGAGATGGAATGCCAGTGGGGAAAGCGGGGGTAGATGATGGAGGACACTTCAGGGGACTTAGAGGAAGGAAAAGATCGTGATCCTGAGGACTCTGAGATGGGGCAGAGGACGCACGGCCGTGGCAGATGTAGTTCTGAGGTCAGTGAAGTCAGCGGTGTTCAGAGTATGAAGGAAGAATGGGTTAGAGCTTGGTTCTGGGCACCCATCTTGGTTCCTGGAACTTGTTACAGTCCGACTCTTGGGCTCTACCGCAGACCCAAACCGTCTTTGAATATTTTTTTTTAAAAAGAACTAAGAAATTTCAAAGGTCAGGAATGTTGAAATGGCAAGTGTGTGTGTTTTAAGTTCTTTAAATGGTTGTGTTAGTTATTAAAATGACCGGATTAATCGATGTTTTCACAAGGCAGTCTTTGGTGCTTTGTCCATGTTCTGGAACTTTCAACCTGCCTTTTTAGTACTAGTAAACATGACTCACATTGATGGGACTTTACCCCCCGCCCCCGCACCTTCTCTCCCTGTTAAACTGATAATATAAAATTAATGTTTACTTCCCTCATTGCATAACAGAAGAAGCCAGGTTCTTTACTTTTTTGCATCTGTACACCATGTTCAGATTTTAGTGATTATTTTTTTTCTGTTTATTTGTTAGCTGGCAAAATTGCTAAGAGGAAAAGTAGTTCACAGTCACTGTAGTTAAGTTTGTAAAGGAGCAAGGATCAATTAAGCTTTAATTAAAAGAATTCAACAGTGGACAATTAAGCTTTAATTAAAAGAATTCAACAGTGGACTGAGGCCCAGTGGCTTAAGTGGTTGAGTGCGGGACTGCGGCCCACGGGTTTGGTGGTTCAAATCCAGCAGCAGCAAGGCTGGATAGCTCCCACAACCACCAGAGGGCAGTGATGCCTAAAATGAAAAAAAAAAAGAATTCAACAGTATCAGGTTTTTTTCTTTCTTAATTTTTTATTTTCTCTACTATATGTTTAGGCACTTCTTGAAACAGGGTAGAAGACCATTTCACTAATAACACAGCACAGTACCAAATTTATTTGATGAGTTTAAAAAATTATATTTTCTGGTTGTATAAAAAGTTAAAATCGAGTCCTTAGAATTTGTCATCTGAGAGTTTAAAGTTTATTTTGGTAACCTTTCATTTGGATTAAAATAGCATAATGGTTCAGGGGTTCAGGATGTTACTAAAATCTTTTTTTTTTTTTTAACATTCTAGAGACTTCGTGATGGAGTGATCAGAGATATTGAGAGACAAAATCGGAAAAAAGAAAATATACGACTTTTGGGAGAACAGATTGTTTTGACTGAGCAACTTGAAGCTGAAAGAGAAATGATATTTAAAAAGGGATCTCAAAAAACATGACTTGAATATGAAATATTGATGGGACAGACATTGCTGAGTGTGTGTTTTGTCCAGATGGTGAATAGTTTAATGGCATCTTCAACAGTTTTTTAGTCATTACCCATTTAAACTTGATTAAATAAAGAACAGTGGATCTTATATTTTAATTTAAACTAACTGATTTAAATGTCTTCCATATCTGTGGGCAGGTGTTCTACTAAAGAGTTTCTGCCTGGAAGATCCTGCTAGTAGCACATTTAAACTCAGTGTCCAGAACTTGGGATTGTAGCACAAAGGTACTTCTGAATGGTGAGACGGGATGGATAGTAATATCCATCTGGGTAGTTTGCTAAGTCGGCACGATGATGAAGCTACAAGAACATCAACGTCAGAAGGGTTGGAGGAGGGGGAAGTGGAAGGGGAGACACTTCTGATTGTCGAGTCAGAGGACCAAGCATCGGTAGACTTATCTCATGATCAGAGTGGGGATTCCCTCAACAGTGATGAAGGAGATATGTCCTGGATGGAGGAACAGCTGTCTTTCTTTTGTGACAAGTGTCAAAAGTGGATTCCAGGCAGTAAGAATCTTCTTAATTCCTTTGGTTTGCTGATTGCTATGTGAAGTTTTATTTTTCCAACCTAGAAATAAATATAAATTGGATGCAAATAAAAGGAAAATTATTTAGTTGACTAGTCATAAATTTATATAAAACATAGACATATTTTGATTAAATAAAAGTTACAGCCTGTCTCTCTCACATTGTTAAATTAGGGCCATTGATGGCACTTTAATAAAAATTAGGAAGTTGGAAATTCTGTGTTCCTAACGAACACATATTTTTAACAAGATCATATGAAATTGGAGTCAAATTTTCTCTGTGTAGAAGTCATAAAGTTCAAATTCATAAAATTACTTTATTACTATTTAACCCAAATAGAGAATTATTAGTGTGTGCTGAAGTGTGAAGTCAGAATGAGCAGATGCAGGTGCTTTTTGCCTATTCTTTAGACCCGGTCTTGTTTTTCTTTCCAGTCTTGATCTGCTAACAATAGATGATCAGACACACGTTTACCCGATTGCTCTCGCCCTAAGTCTCTGTTGCTGTCTCGTTGCAGTTATGATGTGCTGCTGTCTAGGTAAACTTTTTTGTTCTTCTCCTAGGTCAGCTGAGGGAACAGATCAGTTACCTGAAGGGCGATAACTTCTTTAGATTTACGTGTTCTAGTTGTTCAGAAGATGGTAAGGAGCAGTATGAAAGGCTGAAGCTCACGTGGCAGCAAGTAAGTGGAAAGCTCTTCTAGGATTCATGTGGTGGTTCCCAAAGGGAATTTTTTTTTGGGGCGGAGGCGGGGGCAAGGGGGGGGGTAATGAATAGCTAGAGAATCAGTTGTTTTGAGGGATGTTATACCAAACTCCATGTCATCGTGTCGTTCCAGTTCATAGGCAAGATAGAACTGCCCCTGTGAGTTTCTGAGACTCTTGTTGCTATTCTTAACACTTCTTTGACTTCTTTATTTTAACACCTTCATTGGCATATAATTCACATGTCATACAATCATCACTACAATATGACAACAACTGCTTTTTTCTTGTACTCGCTGTTATTAGCTCTCCATTTTCCTCCAGCCTCTTCTGCCACACACCCTAGAAATTATTAATCCAGTAACTGTCTCTGCAGATGTACCTGTCCTGAATTTCACATATCGAAAACCCCTCCAACAACCACAAAGTAAAACAGGGGGAAACCCCCATTGAAAACAAAACTTAGCAGAAAATATTAAAAACTATAACAAATTAAAAATGAGTCCGGTGGGGGGGGGGGAGATTAAGTATTAAGGTAAAATATATCAAGGTAAATGTTAATCGAACAGTATCTGCCACAGTCTACTTTCCAGTGCACTCTGCCTGAGAACCAGGCTGTTCACAAACCTGCTCTGTGGTCAGAGGTGACTCCTCAGAGGTTTCATCCGCGTGTATTTCCTTTTCCCATTTTCTTTTTTGAAATGGAAACAACTTTAAAACGGGTCGGAAAAAAAAAAAAAAAAAACGGGTCGGAAGGGAGAACAAATTATAAGCTATTGCATTTTTAAGCTAAGTCCATCTTCTAATTGACTTTACGGTGCTGATAGCAAGGCTGTTTATATCCAGAGTCACTGGACGCTGAATCCATGTGTCAAGTCTGCAAATGGGTTTCTGTTGTCATCCATAGCCTTCTGCATGGTGTTCACAATTTAAGCTTTGATACCATCCCTTCCTTCAAATTGGAATTTTATTATTTCCAATCCTTAGATACCCTGACTGGTGCATTTCTTCCACATGGACTTAATTGACCCTTACTTAGTTTGTTCACCACACTTTGCTCATCTCTTCAGTGATCTCTTCATGAGGGCTTGCCATAGCAAGCAGGACCATGTCATAGGAGCTAGTTGTTCTTAGACTCGGGCTAGAATGAGGTGCAAGTCCCAAGTCCATCCGTATACCTATGGCTTATAAACGTCTCTGGTTAACTTTATAGACATCATTATCATTTTATGATAGAGAACATTATCAATCATCCCCCTGGGGCACAAGGTAATTCTGTTGATGGTATCATTAATTTAGCCTCTGGTAAAGAACTTAAAAACACTGTTGAGGAAAGGATATAATACAAGGATAGACCAGCTATGAATGACAATACATAAACAGTTGACTTGTATTGATTACATTCTTAAGGAACTGGACACTATTTATATATACAATGGGGATTGGCGATAGGGCAACACTTCCAATAATATTTATCACAAAGACAACCATGCCTGCCAGATGGTACAATAGAAAAAAGAGGGCATTACAATACTAAGTATATGGTGGTCCTAGATCACATTCATTGGGCACCCTCAAGGCAAGAGGTCTGCATCAAAGTCGTAACGACCCCCACTTCTGTAACCTTGGAATAGCAGTCATCTGCTTGGATCATATAGAGTCCCAGGACTGCTGGTGAGTTTGAGGTAAAATCCAGTTTACTTAGTGGTGTTTCCACATTGTGTCCAAAGTCCCAGTCTCTGACAGTCACACATTAAAGGAGTGAAAAGTCTTGTCTTTCTCCAGCAAAGTGCTTAGTGGTCCGCAACTGTAACCTTGTGCTTAGCAGCCAAACTTGTAACCCATTATCCCACAGGGTTAGAGTGTGTCCTCCCAAAATATGTGGATGGTGAATTTCTGACCATTGTACCTATAAATGTGACACTTTTGGGGAGTAGTTTTCATTTGTTGTGTTTGTGAGGTCATACCAGAGTAGGATGGATCCTAAACTTAATCACTTTAATTTTAAAAAGAATAAAGTAGACATAGTGCCAAGAAGAAGACGGGCAACAGAGACTGATGTATCTACAACTCCAGGAACACCATACAATGTTGGCAGGTTCCAGGAAGGTAAATAGACCAAGAAGGACCTCAGTGCAGACTTCTGGCCTCCAGAACTGTGAGAAGGAGCCCTGGTAGGGTAGTGGTTACTTGTTGGCCTGCAATCCACAAGGTCCACAGTTCAGAACCACCAGCAGCTCTGTGGGTGAAAGATGGGGCTTTCTACTCCTGTAAAACAGTTCTACCCTGTCCTGTAGGGTTTGGAACTGTAAGGAAATCGATTTCTGTTCTTTAGAGCCAGGCCTTGGTAGCATTTTGGTTATGGCAGCTCTAGTTAACTAAGAAAAAGAATATCTTTTCATTTCACTATGTAAGAATTGTATAGCAAATATATACATAAAAGGCCAGTTCTTGGTATTTGCTACTTTGAACTAGGCTTGAGAGTCTTAAAATTCTCACAAAATTGCATTTATATGTAATTCTAAGCTGAACCTGATTTTGGAATTTTTTTTGTTTGATGAATATTTACATCGAGTCTTACAGCCTTTTAATCCTGATCACTGGATTATATTATTATTCAGTTTTTACATTAATCTATATATCCATACTAGTCATACATTCACACACATATTTGTTAAATTTAAGGAGTAATAAATTATTCAGTACTCAGAGGACCCATCATGAACCAGGCCCTGATGGCATAGTGGGTTATGCGTTGCGCTGCTAACCATAAGGTCTGCAGTTTGAAACGACCAGCCGCTTTGAAGGAGAAAGAGAAGGCTTTCCACTCCCATAGAAGAAGCTACAGCCTTAGAAACCTACTGAGGCAGTTTTACTCCCTCCCTGAGTTGCTGTTGGGTTGTCCTGAGTTACTGTCGACTCGGTGGCAGTGAGTGAGTGAGTGAGTGAGTGAGTGAGTGAGTGAGTGTCGTAACTGAGGTACTCCGGGGCACTAGGCCTGGAAGCTACTGTGGTGACAGTTCTGCCCCCTGCCTTCAGACAGCTGACCGTGTCGATGTTTACTGTAGATAACACATATACATAAATAAGATAATTATCATAGAACTTAATGCTGTACAGATTTTAGAAATAGATCCTTTCAGCTGTGTATGGTGTTTCTAATTGCTTTAGCAACCTTAAAGTGTGGTCTTAGTTATCAGAGCAGTTTCAAGACACCTCCAAATGAAAGCTCAACAGCGAATTGAGGGAGTCTTTTTCTGTGTGCCTGAAAAAAAAATGTAAATTGAAAATAAAAGGCAGTTTGTATTGGGGCTGTGAACATTGCAGTCTCGTGAATGTGTAATTAAGATAATTTTCTTAAAATATACATGGAATAGCTTGTCAAGGCGAAGTCAGATCCGTGATAGTAGATTATTCCAATGTATGGTATTCCTGGATGGTTAATGTGCTTGACTACCAGCTGAAAGCCTAACAAAAGCTGCCTGGCCATCTCCTGGTGAAGCACAGTTGGATTTTATGCGCGTGTAGGCATTTCTGAATTTGGCCTGCAAGTAGTTTGAGGTAAGAACTGTGAAATGGAAGAGCAACAATTATTGATAATTTGATGTTTTCACTAATATGAATTTCCTCCAGACGTTCTTTTAAAATGAAAAGCTAACTTTTGATTGTATCGTTCAACATGCATATTTAACTAGACCGACATCTCTTGAAAATTTTGTTTGTACTTTCCAAAGATGTTTATGTAAATCTTAGATCAGACACATCTGATTTTTTTAAGAGATCATTTATTAAAGTTTAAATGGGACAAGACAAAGACATCTTGACAAGGGAGACCAATAGCATGAGGAAATAATAGTGCCCATCTGTTCTCTGATACATAGAACATTAAAAAGGGATGGGAGTTCAAGGAAATTTGTCACAAATGCCTTGTTGGCTGCAAATCAGTCCATCCTAGTTATACGTAGGATTGCTGGAGTGGCAGTCAGGCCATGATTTGGACATGTGTCGTGTGTGGTAGAGATGTTTATAAGATTGATTCAGGGTATGACTGCCTTCCCTGGGCTGATCAGTCATGTGGTGGTAATGACCTTTCCAATGTGCCCTGTCAGAAGGCAACACTATTTACATCCTTGGTCAGTGTGTAGAGGGAATTTTATGGAGACTTAATTCATGTGAGGACTCTGCACATGGATTTTGGGCTTTTACCTATAACTTTTACAAACCGCTGCTCAGAATTACTCTCTTACTATTTCTATCTTTGATCGTTAATTTGATTGTTTCTAGTCTTGGATCACACAGGCTGATGTGCTTCTTCTGGGTAGACTAAGCTGACACCTCACTCAGATGGCTGCATATGTTAAGACCCCACATGCTATGTTCCCTTAGAGCCATTCACCATCTAATTTTTTCACCACACTTTGTTTTAGCACCGATATTTTCAGTGATCACTTCCTGAAGGCACGTATTGAGGAGGGCCACATCTTAGGAGCTGTTCTTATATTGGGGTTTATGATAGGTGTGAGCCCAAAATCCATTCATGTATCAAAGTGTATGTATATCCTTGGTCTAGTTTAGTGGCAGCATTGTCAGCTTCATGAGAGATAATAAGGCACCTTTGATATTAGTAATGTTATCATTAGTCTAGCCA
>PVJH01030464.1:0-24792 GCA_004026705.1 Nesogale talazaci
AGGAACTGTATTAAAGGGCCGAGGCGTTAGGAAGGTTGAGAATCATTGATCTAATCATTCATCTAATTTGCAATTTCAATTCCAAAATGTGGGACATGGTCAGAGAGATAAAAATGGGGGAAAAGGGGGAGACAAAAACTGACTCTAAAATATTTCTGCAATACTCTCTCTTCCTGGGAACACATAAACCAGAACAACTATCTCTCATGTTATTTAGCCTACTAGATAGGATGTTTGGCAAACCCTAACACATCATGAAAACCAAACCAAACCAAACCAAACTTGCCCAGCAGCCATATTCTGAGATCATAGTTAAATCTGAAAAGCATTATTAGCCTACTCCTGGGTCTCAAGCTGATTACTAAAAAAATGGTAGCAATTTTCTTTAATATTATTTTCAATAATAACAGAATATAAATTAAAATTATTATAGAAAATACTTTATCTCATCACTGCTACATATTTTAATATTTCCATTGAGCACCAATTTGTAAATAGCCAATATACAATATTGGCAGAGAACAGTATAGTGAAGGATTCCAGGGCAAAACTTGTTTACAAAATGTGTTTTCACACCCAACCTCCAAAACCGAAATACAGTTATATTGCACGCACACACACAGCTGTTTACGAAAGAACTCTTCCTTTAAAAGGACTATCTCAAGCAAGGTAGGATTCAGTAAAAGCTGCACAAGAAGTGACACAAACCTCCCTACTCTAGAATAGGATCAAAGCTACCCCACCATGATGCTTAAGGCAAAAAACAGCAAGGCTAAATAAAAAGCCTAGACTAGCTGGTGACTTTGGAAAACCTAATAAGTTGGCAATTACTCCATCTTTTCAAAGTTGTGAAAAATAAACATTTAGAATCTTGAAGTGACTTGTAAGATTGGTAAATTGGCTAATTCTAACAATAATCTTTATTTTAACAATTCTTCTAAAAGAACTTTAAGTCTTCACCTTCCACTCATTTCTTGGAGTTCTAGATAGTGGTAATGGGTGTGTGGCAGTAGGAATGAATTGGTTAATTCAGCACAGAAAATTCCAATTACTATTACTGCATATACTCAGTACAAGCCACCTGAGTATCAGCCGAGGCACATAATTTTACCACAAAAACTGCATTAAAAATGTACTGAAAAACTCTGCTTATACACAAGTAAGTACAGTATACTACTAATTTCAGAAGCAGAAAAACAAGGTAGAAAAAGCATGGAGCAGCACCCTGGAGTCACCCATCTTGCGTGGAGAATACCATTTTTCTTCGTGGTCCTACCTCCTAAACACCCTTTTACAGAATAGCCACAGTAGTAGCAACTAGATGTCCTTTATACGTGGAATTCACCCATGTCTCTCCGACTTTATGCATAAACTGGGAAATAGAATATGTTTTGGGGAAAAATGAAGCACAAAAAATATATATATACCTTTAAAAAGTACAGGGTCCAAAGAAGAAGAGATATCCCTGGGTATTAAAGGTAGCTATAACCTAAAAGGTAGTCAAATTAGCTCTAAAATTCATGCTAAATGTGTACCATGTTGCCTAAGCCAACAAACACAACTGGGAAGACTACAAATAAGGATAAACTGGGAAGAATAAACTGGTAAGTCATAAACAAAATGAACCAAACCTCAAGTCCCCTGTCCCCCATAGGCCCCCCCACACACACACACAAAGGTTTAATTTGAAGACTCCACAAACTACTGGTAACATTAACTTGTACATAAAACATGATCAATAAGTACAGTTATGTGCTAAACATATTCTAACGTCATTGCCATTTAAGTTACTACAAAATGAAAAGTGATTTGCTATTTTACTGTCTAGTCTTCAAATCACCAATAAGTGAGTTTATCTTTGATTCGACCAAGTTACAAATCTGTTTTCAGAAGAGAGGGAGAATGCAATGCCTCTGTTTAAAGCAAAGGACAAAAAAGATCATCACTGCAAATCATGATGTTTGGGTTCATGATGAAAACAGGAAACAGACAGGCTGCCCAGGTATAATTATGGTTGTAGTCTAATGTGCCTTCAGGTTCAGCCAAAAATTAAAAGCCAGTGAAGAGAGTAAGCAGAATGTGCTTGCCTCTACCTTGCTACAAAACGCAAGTTTTAATAACACTCCCAGCAACACGTTACATAACCAATAGTAAACAACAATCTGATTCAAACCTCATTAGTAACAACATTCTGCCACTGTCTCCCACTAAAATTAATAGCTGATTTAGCCAGAGGGGGGAAAAAACCCACAACATATTATCTATCTACCCATTTCTATGGCGCCTACCAGAGTGAACCAGACACGCAGATAATACCACTAAATCTGCACAGAATCTCCCAAAACATCTTATTCTATTTTTTCTTTTTCTAGTTCGCAGTTCTCTTCCTCCTTTTAAGTAGACCATCACCTATGGATACATTTAGAACAAAAGAGAAAGCTGTGCCAATACATCCAAGTTTTACTACCTGTTTCAGCTCTCTGAATGAAATGGAAGTATAAGATAATTAATAAAAGCCAACCCCACTGTCAAGTGGATTGGGACTCGGTGACCCAACAGTGCAGTATAAACTGCTCCATAAGGCTTCGGGGACTGTAAATCTTCACAGAGGAGCCCTGGTGGCACAACCGCTACCTACTGGGCTCAACCCCAAGGTCAGAAGTTGGAAGTCACCAGACACTTAGAGGGAGAAAGATGAGGCTTTTTATATCCCTAAAGAGTTACAACTTCGAAAACTCACAAGGAAAGTTCTTACTGTTCTCCCCCAAAGTGGTTGGTGCTCAACCAATTGTGCCATCAGGGCTCCTTAAAGTGCTGTATTAAATGATCTGTAATTAAAACACAGCTAAAGCTAATGGGTAAAACCTAAGCCATAAGTAAGAAGAGCAGGTACATGAATAGGAAAAGCACATCAACGAATCAACTAAGGGAGCTGAGATGCAGAGAAACGGAAAGGAGCATGTGGCAATCCTAATAATTTTTTTAAAAATCTAAACATAGTTTCCATCTACAATGTGCACGAAGGTTAAATTGTGTTCAACTGTCTTTTCTGGGCCGTTTCATATTTTTATGATCTGGGGGTTAAATTTAGAAGAAAAAATTACCTAAGGGGTAGCAAAAGAAACAATGTCTTACAAGCCTCAAAAGAAACAATCCGTTACTTGCTGAATCTAGAACACACGAATTTTACAAAGATATTCGGAGAGAGAAACATGACGCTGCCCAAGTCGCGCCTCGGTCGTTATTTTCCCCACAACATCTGGCAGAGACCTTAAACTATTTGGAATGTTATTACGGCTACTGGGGCGAAGGTTTTCAATCTCTTGGCTTTCGAATTGAAAATGAAAACGACACTCGCCCTTGGGGGCTTCAGGTACTCAAGGTTCCACAACTTCAACCCTAGAACTCCTCTCCTCGTCGGCGAGCCAGAGCAGCAACCTCCACCGAGCATTGTTGGGAGATAAGAACACTAGAAGCCGCGCTCGGCAACAGGCATGATGTGACAAATCCAGGCAGACTTCAAAACTTTTTCCAAAGAAAGATAAGGTAAACAAGATATACTTAGCACCACACCCATTGAAACTCCACAACCGGCCAGGAATGCTCCCCGCCCCCCGCGCCCCAGACCTCCAGCTGGTCAGGAAACAATGTCTCTACCATCAAGATAGAGATCTGGCCCAGGGCGTCCTGGCATTCCTCACCTCCAGGCTGGCCATCCTGCACCCTTCCAAAACGCCAGCGAAAGCAGAAGTGATCTGTTTTTTGCTGGTAAACATCCAAATGCCGCCCCCCCCCGACTATCCCCACCCCGCTTTTTGCAAGCCCTATCTGTTTGGGCAAGTGAGCATGCTCCGACTGAAGACAGGCGCCACATGGGAGTTTTCAAAGCTTAGGCTCCAAACTCCACGTAATAACAGCAGCTGAGAGGGAAGAGGGCGAGGGAGGCGCCGTGGAGAAGAATCCGAGCACTGATAGTACAATGCGTGCCCCCTGAAAATGGTGGAGGACATCACTCACCCCCCCACCCACCCACCCCCACCCCAGCTTTCGCATTCTCGCAGCCATGCTTCAGAAGTTTCCACGAAGTTGAAGACATCCTGACCCCGGTGGAAACCCAACAGGCAAGTGGCCGAAAGCAGGACGAACGCCTGGTGGCGTGCGGTGGCCCGTCCCAGCGGCCGCCAGGGTAATTCCCGGCGATAAGCGCGGATCCTTATCAGGGAAACACAAAGCGACGGCAGCACCGATTCATCTGGCCGTGGGACGGACGGCCGGCCGCGCTAGGTTGCACACCCAGCTGCGGGGCCGAGCCGGACAATCCCACCCGGGGAGTGTGCGGAGGGTGGTGCTTAGAGGAGCTCGGGGAACACGCCGCTCCTCGGGACAACCGTGGGGCCGGGGTGGGGGCGGGTGTCCCCTGGGGGCCGTCCCGAAGGCGTCCCTCCACCGTCGGGCGGCCGCGGCGGCGGGGTTGGGACCAGAGCCAATCTCCGCCCCCCGGCCCCCCGCCCCCCAGCCGAACCTCCTGGGCTGCAGGGAAGGCCCCAGCAACAGGTCGGGCCGCGCCATCCCCGCCCGCCGGGACCCCCGCAGGCCTCGACTCGGCCTAGCCCCTCGCCCCTCGGGCCCCGGGTCCTTTCCGATCCGCCCGCGGCCGAGAGACCCCGCCTCGGCACGCGTCCTGAGGGCGAGCTGTGCCCGGGGCAGGCCTGCGGTTCCTGGCCCCGAAAGCCCACCCCGGGGCCCCTCGGTCACTCACAAGTCGCCGGGGCGCACTCTCCCGGCGCCGGCGCCGCGCTTCCCCTCCGTGCAACTTTATTAGCAGCTCGGCCGCGGGACACGCGCACGGCGCCCGCTCGCCCAGGACCCGGATGAGGGAGGGAGGGAGGGAGGGAGGGAGGAGGCGAGGGGAGGGGGGGGCGGGGAGCCCGCAGGGGTCGGCGCATGCGCGCCGCCGACGGAGTGACCGCTTCGGGGACCGAGCGAAGATCCGCCTTCCTGAGCGGCCGAAGGAAGCGTCCGCGCTTGGCACGGTGCCTTCGTCCGGGCTTCCGGTCAGCCACGGCCTTCTCGCGTCGGCTGCCGGGCCGAGGAGTGAAAGCCAGCTGGCGCCCACCACCACCATCGCCAGGCCTAGCCTCCACTGAACCGAATGAACTGTACGACGGGGAAGTCATTGCCCTTGACACGGACGATGAAAGATGTTTTCGGGAATTTAGGAGATGTCGATAAAGGCGTCTTCGGATGAGACGACCTGTTTTTCCTAATCGGTTAAAAATCGATCTGAATGGAGTGAGTCTTCTTTTGGGGTCAAACTAGCTTGAAAACAAACTCCGGAACCTATCCCTACCCCTGCCACATCTTTCAGGGCGACATGGAAACCTTGGAGCCCTGACTATTCCCCAGCCCCTTGAGGGTGGATGGGAACAGAGGGAAGTCCGGTGTAGGGCCCTCCCTGCGCTGTGGCCTCAATCCCAGTGTGGAAGCCCTTCCCTTCCATCTCCTAGGACCGTGGTCAGCAAACTGCGCTTGCGAGCTGTATGCGGTGAACATGCGGCTCTGAAGTAACCTTGAAAACATTTGAAGGTTATTAATTCAGATCACGGTGATTTCATTTGTATGCAAAAACATTCCTAAGGCTCTTGAATGATTTGAACGTTGTTAGGAGGCCCAGGATTGGCTCTTCGGTCTCAAGAGTGTCCTAAGGAATGGGATGCCGAAAGGGCAGGTGGTGACTTTAGGCAGGTGGTGACTTTAGTGCTGTAGCCAATCATAGGCCAGGCACCGCTAATGGCCTTCTTGAGGAAAGAGACTAACTTCCCCCGCCCCCTGCCTAACTAGAGTCCCTTCTCAGTGATTTTCCCCTCCAAGTTCCCCAAACTGTGGGAGCAGAGGCCGAAAGATGATAGCAATACCACAAAAGGCAACACCTTTAGATGGTAGGCCCGAGCGGTGAAGTGCTGGGCCAGCAACCCAAACAGAAGATAAGGGGATTCCAACCCACAAACCCACCTGCAAGGAGAGAGAGGACAGTTCTGCTCCGTCTCGTAGGGTCTCTGAGTCATAACTCTGGTAGCAAAGGACGTAGCCTTAATGACACAGTATGGAAGCTCTCACGGGCTGAGCAAAAGGTTGGAGGTTCAAAGCCAACAGCCTCTCTGTGAGAAAAAAGATGTGACAACTTCTGTAAAAATAAGTGGTATTGCTTGGGTAGGGTAGGGCTGCAGGCTACCTCGGGTGACTAGCAGAGTGGATAATACCAAGACAAGTATACGATTTTTATGCAGTTTCAGCAGCAAGTTATAGTCTTTCATAAAAATATCCCTGGAGGGCTGAGCCCGGGTGGCGTAGTGGTTGTGCGCGGGACTGCGGCCCACTGGGACGGAGGTTCAATTCCAGCAGTGGGGCTGGGCCTCCTACTCCCACCACCGGAGAGCAGTGATTGCCCCCCCCAAAAAAAAATTCCTGGAGTTAAAAAAAAGTCAGTTGGTTATGACACAATTGTTGCTGTGCTTGAGTCCATGGTGTTAGTTAGGTTTGGGGTCCACTCAAGTGGGCAGGACCTTAAGTGGTTTGGCTCTAACAGAAGGTAAGGATCTAAGGCTGCCCTGTGCACCAAAATAAGCTCTCATTCAGGTTGTGGACTGATGACGTTTCCTTGGGGGTGTTGCCTATTTCATATGTATAAAGAAATGCTTGGATAACTGGCCTCTGCCTCTCATTTCTGGTGTGGAGTCTATACCTGTCAAATCTACGTCCAGTCCTTGGTCCTTGCGCTAGCTGTCCACCATGTTGTCACGCTGCCACTAGGAGCCATCGGAGCCTAACATCTGATCTGCCCCTCCCATCCATGAGCTTCCTGCTTCATTCTGCTGCCTCCTGGTTCATCTCCCTGCTTCCTGGCTCCCTAGCCCTGGCTGCTTCCTGAATTGGGAAGGGTCTCCAGTGCTTGAAACAGACGAGGCTGCCATGCGCTGCTGCTGTGTATGTGCGCTGCTCTCTTGAAATGAAGGCCTTTCCTATCCGTGTAGAAATGTCACTGGTTTTGCTTCTCCGGAGAACCCAGGGCAGCACATCATTGTTGCAACCACTGAGTCAAACAACCTTGCTGATAATATTCCTCTTAAAAAAAAAAAAAGACCAATATGGAATCCTTTTCCAGGGACTGTTTTCTCCTAACAACACGCCCAAAGTAGATGAGCAAAGACACCAGCATCCTGGCTGTACTTCTTCCAAGATGGCTGTGTGTGAGCTTCTGGCACTCCAGAGTGTAAGCCACGTTCTTCACAGACGAGCGCATCTTACGTGGATCAGTACACCTGCTGTTGTTGTCAGGCTCCGCCACTTTGCGCGCAGCAGAGCAAAGCACGGGCTGGTCCTGTCTCATTGTGTCTGAGCCCATTGTTGCAGTCACTGTGTCAATCCACCTCCTTCGGGGCCTTCCTCTTTCCCCTGACCCACCACTTTACCAAGCAACCATGCCCTTTGCCAGGCACTGGTCTCACTTGATAAGGTAGAAATCTTACTTTTAAGGAAGTTCTGACTACCTTTCCTTGGAGGCTGATTTGTTCTTCTGGCAGTCTAGGGTCCTTTCAATACTCTTGGCCAATGTCACGCCCCAAAGACATCGCTTCTTCTGCAGCCTTCCTTCCTATTCACTGTCCAGTTTTCCCCTGCTTATGAGGCCCCTGAAAATGCCAGGGCTTGGATCAGGCACATCTGAACCCTGAACCCTGATAATGCTGCTGCTGTTCTTTAAGACAAAAATGCAGATTTGCCCCATGCAATGCATCTACAAGGTTAAAATTCTGTGCTAATTTTCTTTTAGAACCTTCTAATGAGTTCTCATCAAAACTGTCATTATTACCCCAGGACAATGATGCTTCAAATCATGGGATTTCATCTGCACACACTTCAAGCGTGCCCTGCTTTTTCATTGCTGCCGGCATTTTTGTATTCACTGATTTTGTCAAATGTGATGCTCATTTAGCTACTGTGGTAAAATTCATATTTGTGAACCTATAACAAACGTTTTAAGAGTAAATTAAGAGCTGAGCCCCGGTGGCGTAGTGGTTGAGCGCTGAACTGCAGCCCACCGGCTTGGCGGTTCAAATCCAGCAGCAGCAAGGCTGGGTAGCTCCCACGACCACCAGAGGGCAGTGATGGCAAAAAAAAAAAGAATAAGAGATAACTCAAAAAGTCTCCTATGCAGTTACTAATAATGTTGTGACCATAATGTGCTGTAATGTGATATAGAAAAATCTTACAACACAGTTGTCAGTATTCATAAAATCTGAGAAACCATCCATCTAACCACCCTACAGCTGACTGCATCACACATGCGATGAAGATGTGCATCGATGATAAGCTTCTCTGGGGAGATTCCATGGGGTCTGGTATAGGATGAGGTCCTTGGAAGAGAGAGTGACACCCTGAGTCACCATAATGGGTTGAAGCCAGTGAGGCCACTGCAGCGCATAGCCTTGTAAATTTAACTCTGCCCTTAGGGCTGTTCGAATCCCAAAGCCGGAGTACCCACTATATAAGGTTTTCTCTGACTTATCCAATTAGTCTAGGAGGAACCATTCCCGTTTCTTTTTCCACATAGAAGATTCTGCTTTTAGGTATGGTTGGCATCTGTCTCTGTCCCAAACCCACAACACCTTCCTTTCAAATGAATCATTCTCATTAGGGAGAGAAGAGCCAATAACCAAGGGAAGCAGCAGTTTACTTGTGCTTCTTACCAATCTCTATTAACAGTTTCATATCAACTCAACCAAAGAAAACTGGTGCAACTCTTCACTGTCCCCACGTTTCACTGGCTGCCAGGGTTAAGTTCCAACAACCCCGTCATCGTGGGACATTGGGGTCCTGGGAAGGAATGGGGCACACCCTGTCCTTGGTGCTGCGTCCCCAATTCCCACGTCACCACCCCATCCATAGGAAATACTACACGTCCTCCTCTCTTATGAGGAATTTCTTTGGCCGTCTCATTTCATTCTTTATTTCCCTCTTGAATATTTCTCAGAGGATCTTGGTTGGATTTGCATGTGGGAACCCAAGATACCAGACAGAGGACAGAGCCAAATGTCTTTGTTTCCTCTTGTTCTTTGCAAGAGGGTCAATTCTAAGTGATAGCAAGGCGAGCATGGGTTTACTTGTGCTTAGATAGAAATCTGTACACCTGCTCCTCACTTATTGGCAACAGGGAACATTTACTGACAACTTTGAAGATACGAGGTGATAGCCTCCCTATCCCCCAAACCTCAGAAACTAGCACCACTGGTGGAGCTTTCATAGTACACATTTTCCCCTGCTAGGCAAACATCAATCAACTTGCTCTGAGTTAGTGCACACAGTGGCATCGTCTGGGAGGGTTTTCTCTGGTCTCAGTGAATCTTTTCATAAAACATTTTTGCTCAAACCTCATTTTTCTTTTCTTTTTTTGATGGCCAATTTAAGAGAACAGAGAGTGGCTGTGAAATCTTATTTCCCACTTGGGGGGGTGGGGGGTGGTGGGAGAAATGCCAGAGAAACTGTTGTGCTGTTGAACACAGCTCACAAGGACAACTCTGGGAAAAACTCAAGTGTATGAATGGTTTTCTCATTTCAAAAAAGGCAAAATGCCGATTGATGACAAACCTCATTCTGGATGATATCAACTTCCCTTAGCAGATAAAAATGTTGACTTGTAGTGCACTTGAGTTTGTTCCACCACCTCAGACTGTCAATCAAGCTTTTTATTTAGAGGTTCTGAAAAGATTACATAACAGCGTGCACAAAAAAGACTTGATTTATGGCAGACTTGATTTATGGAACCCAGATGACAAGGGCCAGCAGAAGAAGGTATCAAGGTTGGGACCTCTGGTAGGTCATTGAGGAAGCTCAGGGGCTGCTTCCTCCACAGGTGGGGGCTGATCATCAGAGCTTCTGCCCGAGAGGTTTTTCAAGTTGCCTGTAAACGTGCAGGATCTGATCATGGAATACTGGATAACTGAGGAGTCCAGATAGGCAAGTAGGCACAAGAAAGCCCGTGCTTACCTTGCTTGTTGGGTAATCTATCTCTAGAACTCGCTCTGTCTTGGCATCGACCCTGGCACACAACTGTTGGGAGAGAGGAAAGACATTGCATGTACTCATCCCTCGGGATTCGTGGACTACCACATAAAGAGGCCACCCTCTGTGGGAAATATACAAGGGGGAAATAAAAGGCAATTAAATCGTCATAGCCATCCCTCAAAGGCTAAGAGGAAGTGCAGAGAGCTATTTCCATAGTAGTTGCATGATATTAAGTAGTATAAGTAATCTAGAGATGATTAAAGAGGATATGACATTTTATTATCCCGGGGTAGGGTGGGGTGGAGGTTGTCCTGGAATCAATCCCCGGAAGTTCAGTTCGTGAGGGATGAATGTGATTCTGTTTCACTTTTAAAGTTCAGTACTCGTTTTCTGATACTCCGCTATAAAACCACCTTGCACTGCCATCAAGTCACTTCCAACTCGAAGCCACCCTCCATGGCGGAGTTGCAGTTCTCCCTCGGCTTCCCCACACTGTCCATCCCTAAGGGAGACAACCTCTTCTTTCTCCCCAAGAGGTGGCTGGGTTTTCACCCGTGCCCTGGTGCTTAGCAGTCCAGCCCCTAACTCCCTGTGCCATCTAGATTCCATTTTTTTGTGCTCTAGCTCTCCCTTTTAAATGAATTCATCTAAGAGCTCTGGTGGCTTAGTGGTCACTCCTCAAGCGGCTGACAGAAAGGTCAGCAGTTTGAAGCCACCAGCTGCTCCACGGGGGAAAGGCCGTGGTTTCCACTCTAGAGAGTCACACTCTCAGGAACTCATGAGGGCAGCCTGTCCTAGAGACTCGCTGAGAAATTGGGTGTTTTCGGAAGCGATCGAAACGAACTGTTTTCAAACCCTTTCCTTGCTACCCCAGCCCTATGAATCAGGAACCTCCACTACCTCTGCCTTCCAAGCACCTCCGAAAGCGCCCCGTTCTCGCCGTTCTATTTACAGCCTTCACAAGCTGAACCAGAATCTGCCCCCACCTACCAAGCACTTGGGGGCAGTGGCTAGTTTGCTCAGGGCTCCCAGCAGTTTGATTGTGTGGAGACTCACTGGGGAAAAGGCACTACCGCCTCTGTGTTGAGGGTCTTCGTCGCAAACGCCTGGCCAGGGAGCGAAGTGGATCAGGCTGGGGTTGGGAAAGGGGGAGGTGCCTTCACCAATCCAAGGGAGCAGTTGCTGCTCCTCTCCGGCCACCATGGGAATAGGGAAATCAGGGCATAACTTCTGATTTTATCAAGCCAAGCTAGAAATTTAGATTTTGGGGAGGTAAAAATTCTTCTTAAATGTTTAGCAATTCTTTTTCCCTTTTCCTTCCATGCCATTTTCTTTTTCATAATCTAGAGGCCAGCCCTGTGCAAGCCAAATAAAACAAACCCAGGGTCCCTATTTAGCCTGCTGGCCATCCATTGGCAACCTCCGGTCCACATCTTAAATTCCTTTACTACATCATAAACGCCGTGAAGGTAAAATCCGTCTACTTTAACTCTTTGTCTCACGCACTGGTTATCTGTTGTTAATTCAGAAGTCTCCAGCTACTGAAAGCACATGTTTCTGCAGGCTGCCTGGGTTCACAGCTCCCAGGGGGGCCCGAACTCCTCCTTGGGGGTTGCCTTTTGCCAGACCCGGTGTTTGCAGAATGCTTTGTTGAAGACGTAGGCATTTTGGTTCGAATGTTTCAGACACGAGAGGCACTCTTCTCTCCCAACAGTCAGTAAAATCTATCCCCAAACAAAAGCAGACTATCTTCTCGTCGCTGCAAATACGTTAAGGAAGAAGATCAGTGATTATAGCATTCCTTTTAATAATCACATTTATGGTACCTTTTAAGCGTTTAAGTACATTGTCACATTTTTCATCTTTAATGCACTTGGTGCGTGCATGATGTTCAATGCAGCCTGAGACTCCAACACCTCCTACTTGGGCTGAGTGTAGACTTTCAGGAGAAGGAGAGGATAACATGGTCAGGGAAGCCAAGTCGTTAGTAGTGGAACAGATGCCTTTCAAAGGGTTGAGAAACTACACTGACAGCAAAAGGTAAGGAAAAGCACAGGCATTGCAATATGTTTTCATTAGTTGAGAAGATGATCAAACAGTAAATGAACTGGCCTGCCAGAGCCATGGGAGTGGCTTAAGGAAGTCCCTATTTGGGATAATCAAACTGAATTGAAGGTTAAACAGAGAAGAGAACAGGCAGAGGCAGACAGTGGAATGGCAAAGTGATCAAACTGATATCTTGGAGTAGTGTGCACAAAACAAAGATTTAAACTATATTTTGAAGTAATTTCCTCTTTTTTTATTTGTCTTATCCCTCCATCTATTTGGGGGTAATCTGAACTATTGGTTTAAGTGGCTCTAACCATTTCACCCTCCATAATTGAAAAGGCAGTGTTATTACTAAAGAGAGTGGAAAGGTACCTAGGATGTTTTTTTTCTTTTTCTTTCAGCCGTCGTACAAAGATGGCGAAACTCTGATTTAAGCCTAAAATATTTTTTTCTTTAATTGGGTTGATGGTGTCTACGGCCATACCACCCTGACCGTGCCCAATCTCATCTAATTGGGTTGTTGTTTGGTCCCAATACTTGTTTATATTTAGTAGAGAGAATTCGTCTAAATAGGTACGCCATAATCTACTCCCCTTTTAGAATTTTCCAGTTTCCAGAAGGAGGCATTCTTTAGGAAAGTCAAGATTGTGTATAGAATGTGGGGAAGTGGAAGACTTACCACATCTGTGGTCCCTGGGTGCTGCGATTGGGTAACCTTTGGACAACTCACTGAAAGCTTGACTGAAGCACCCAGAGGCAGCTAGAGAAAGGCTTCAAGATCCGCACAGTGTTTCCTAGCATAGGCGGTACCGCTCCCTAGGGGTCACTGGCACAATCCAGGAAGGCTACACTTTATTCTCAGTTGTAGGCTGGAGTTCAAAAACTTGGAATTGCCCAGGGGGCACAGAGCATCATTTTTCTCTTGAAAAGGCAGAAGTAGATCAAGTAAATTTGGGACCTGTGCCAAAAAGACCAGCACCTTGAGAACCCTATGGAGTGCCGTGGCTTTCAGCGCTGCACACCCGAGGTCACCTGCATGGGAAATTGAAGGCAACTCATTTGGATTATTTCGCATATGTGTAAGTGTGATTTAAAAAAAAAAATAAAGCGCTATTAAAACAAATTGCTTTTTAATTGAATGTCTTTAATAAATATCTCCATGTTTACACTTTGATGTCGCTTTCAAGATTCTCCCTCAATCACTGGTGTACATCCACCAGAATCGAAAGATGTCAAGAGAAGCCACCCAGCCTAGAAGCATCAGTAAATGATGTCACTGAGTCAACTGAAGGATCCTGGGAGCTTCCTCAAGGCCTTTTTACTTCCTCAGATGGTCATGGCAGGTGGACGCCAGAGGGAAATACGCCTCCATGTGTGGGGCTCCTCCGGACGTTGTCCTTGGAAACAATAAAGCTGCCGTGCCAAGTTCTGAGAGTTATGTGCACGCTCTTCAATTCCCGGACCGCCCCTTCCCCCAATCCTTAATGTTGGAAACAACTCAGAAACCACAGCTCAGCTGAGAAACGTTCCAAGGAGAAGCAGCTTCCAAAGAAATGATGTACAAAAGACATACCCCATCATCTAGAGAGAGAACAACGCCCCAAACTCATCTCACCATTCTCAAAACAGCCTTCATGCCAGTCTCTCACACAATGAGTCAACGTTATATGCCAACCGGAAAACATGCTAAAGTGATTTTATCCAGTATCTGAAAGGACTTTTTTCTCTCTCCCTCTCCCGGTAAAACTTGAGTGTTCTTGTGAGAAATGCTTCCTTAATAGGACACAGATCTTTTATTTTCACAACTCATAAGCTGAGTGTCTTATTGTGCTGAAAGAGAGAGAGAGAGAAGCATGAAAGCTGCCTCCCCAGGAGCACATGTTCCTGGAGGCCACAGATTCTGCGAGGCTCCAACGGTGGCTGTCACAGAGGATCTGTGAACCCCTGGGAATGACTACGGGCACATAGTTGTGTGTATATTGACATACCACTTCTCTGCAGAAGGAGCTCATAGCTTTCATCAGACGCTCAAAAGGCTTCCTGACCTCCAAATGCTTGCAGATGCTGAGAGCGGTGGTTACTTTACATGCAGTGCAAGTTTAATGTGTCTGTTGTAAGCTATCTTTTCTTCTCTTTTTCCGAGCAACCTCATTAGGAGCCTCGTCCCTGGGGAAGGCAGCTTGATGTTAGTGGAGGAAGTTGGCTGGTCCGTCTCCAGCCATCTGCTACATTAAAGAAGGCCTCCTATGGCTGGTCTCCAAAACACAAAATTAAAAGGGCTGCTTGCACCCAGAGTCATAAAACAAAAGAGGCTTTCTAAAGCGGGGCTGGGAGGGAACACTCATTTCTCCCTGACCCAAACAGCATCTGTTCCTCCCAGCGGCAAACACACCCCGAGTCAACTCGGCTGACCTCCGCGGCTGTACCTTCTCCGTTTGGGTCTTCAGAACATCAGCCCAGAGGAGCGAGCCACGTGGGCAGCCCATCACGCCCCCTCCCACAGTGAGGGGCACACCGGAAAGGGTCTTGGAATGTGAAGAGCCGAGGGAGTTGCACGGATCACAGCAACCAGGCTTTCTCCGGAATACCCAGCCTCGGTCTGGCCTTTTAGCTATGGGGATTTCAAAGTCGGACTTCCTGGAATTTGGACACGGACTCTCTCTGAGTACCTGTGTGACCTTGCTGTGCCTCAGTTTCCTCGTCTGTGCAATGGAGAGCTCAATAGATTTGCGTGTCTGCGTGCTGCTCCGACAGTGCTGAAGGGTCAGAACCCACTCCATCGATCAATCGCCGTTAGTAGGTCTGGCTCTGGATAACAAGCGATCCTACGTCTTCCTGCAGTCACCCTGGCTCGTAGCGACCCTGGATATTACGACAAACAGAACGAAGCACCCCCCGGTCCGGGGTCACCCCCACACCTGTTCTTGTGTTTGAGCCCATTGGGGCAGCCTCTAGGTCAATGCATCCTGTCGGGAACCTTCCGCTTTTTCGCAGTGGCTTCGCTTAGCCAAGTATGAGGCCCTCTGCCAGAGACTCGTCTCTCCAGATTCCATGTCCAAACGTCCAAATTCTGAGCCCTTTCTCTAGAGTCAAGGGCCTCTCCCTCCGTTCTCGCGGGGCGGGGGCCGAGGGTGGGTGTCTCAGGGTCTGCAGCCGACTTCTCTGTGCGCCCGGTAGCTCTCCATGTGGCCTCCTTCCCGCCCACTCCTGCCTCATTTAGACTCACTTCTGTGCCTAAGCGTCTCTCTTCATAGTCTCCAAAGCAGTTTGATTGTAGATACGTTACACTGACAAGGCTCCGGTACACTGCAGAGAAAACGCCCCTCCCAAATGGGGTCCTATCCATAGACATAGTTCTTCAGAGACACAGTCCATATTTGGGGGATATACAATTGAATCTGTAACGCGGCAGTAGCCCTCTATTAGTCATAGAATTGTGGTGAGGATTGAGAGAGTAGACCTGCAGGTAAGGAAGGTACCGAGTAAGTGCTATCCCCACTCCTGTGTTTATGGACTTTCTCCGGCCACGCCAGCAACTTCTCAAATATATTTAGCCAGTGTGTTTGATACGTAAAATGTGTATTCATTTGACCACCCAGGAGAATCTCATCTCTTCTTACATGAATAGAAGATGTCGTTGACTCCCAAGTCTCTGGTCTCACCTGCTTCAGGAAACCCCCAAATTTGTTCCCCGATCAGGTTTTGCTAAAGAACAGCAACAGCGACAACAGAAATGGTCTGTTTTACTAAGTCTGTTTCAACTCGTGGCAACACCATGGATGCCAGGTAGAACTATGTGCCATTGGGTTTTCAATGGCTGGGGTCTTTTGGAAGTCAGTCTCCAGGGATTTCGTCTGCCCTAGAGATGGGCACATGACCCTAGAGGGATCATCATAGTCCCCCAGCTATACAGGTCACTGCGATTGATTTATGGATGGGACATGTGATCTAAGCAAAATAATATGTATCATCTGTTGGATTGCTGTTTGGATGTTAACCAAGAAAAGTACTTTTTAGAGTCATTCCTAAACCGAGATGGGTTGCCTGTTGCCTCATGTGCAGAGAATCTAACAGGTTATAGAATGTTATTTTGCCACCTTCCCATTGGCATAATGTGCGCATAAGCAAATGTGGTGAAGAATGCTGATGATGCCCGGCTATCAAAAGATATAGCGTCTGGGGTCTTAAAGACTTGAAGATAAACAAGGAGTCATCTAGCTCAGAAGTGACAAAGCCCACATGAAAGAAGCACACCAGCCTGTGTGACCACAAGGTGTCGAAGGTATCCGGTATCAGGTATCAAGGAACTAAAAATTTTATTAGTGTAAATGAGGAGGAGTGTACAGGTTGGGGACCCAAAGTCCATCTGTAGGTAATGGACTTCTCCTTACAAGGGGTTCCAGGGAGGAGACAAACTAGTTAGGGTGTAGTGTAACAATGATGAAACATACAACTTTCCTCAAGTTTTTCCAGTTAGAAACATACAACTTTCCTCCTTCCCATTATCATGATCCCAACTCTACCTTACAAATCTGGCTAGACCAGACGATATACACTTGTACAGATAGGAGCCGGAAACAGGTAATCCAGGATGGATGATCCCTCAGGACCAGGGATGAGAGTGGCAATACCAGAAGGATGGAGGGAAGGTGAGGTAGAAAGGGGGAACTGATTATAAGGATCTACATATAATCTCCCTGGGGTACGGAATAGAGAAGTGGGTGAAAGGAGACATCGGACAGTGTAAGATATGACAAAGTAATAATAGTTTATAAATTATCATGAGTTTATGAGGGTATGGGAAGAGAGGTGGAAAATGAGGAGTCGATACCAAGGGCTTAGCTAGAAAGCAAATGTTATAAGGATGATGAGGGCAACGGATATACAGATGTGCTTGACACACCATGGACTTATGTATGGATGGTAATAAAAGTTGTATGAGTCCCCAATAAAAGGATTTTTTTAAAGGATACTTTTGTCATAGTATCTCTTTCCAGCCATACCAGCAAGCATGCCTTTCTAGTGCTCAAGTTCTCTCAGTCATGTGGTGTCATGGCCTCTGCTTCTGGCAGCCAGAAAGTCTGTCCACCACTCTGCTCAATAGGCTAGCGTAGTGCGTCCTCTGCTCTGTCTCAGGGCTGTGGCCTCTGGTACCTCTGCTGCGTCTATTATTCAGGAAGGGATGTTGCTTGCACTTTGGGGACACTTCTTCTTTCTTGATGGTCATTGGATTTCTCTTCCTGTTTCTGAGAAACTCTTATACCCAGCAGAAGAGCGAAACTTGCCAATCCCTGAGTCAGAGTCCTTTACACCTTAGTTATATGCTCTAATACATTCAATAGGTGGGTGTTATGAAAAATATGAATAGAGGAGCCATATGAAGCAATTTCACTTCACTACCACACCTGTGGAATTGGCAGTCAAGAAATCACAAGACGCATTGCATTGACCAAAGCTGTTGCAAAAGATAGTGTTAAAATGTGAAAAAACAAAGATGTCATTTTGAGGCCTAATATATGCCTGACCTAAACCATGGTATCTTTAATCTTCTCGTGTGTGAGAATATGGACAATGAATAAGGAAGACCAAAGGAAAACGGATGCATTTAAATTATAGTATTGACAACTATGTTGAATATACCATCAACTGCCAAGAGAATGACCTATCTGTCTTAGAAGAAGTGCAGTCACCATGCTTCTTAGAAGCCAGCATGGCCAACCTTCGCCTTATGTACTTTGCACGTGGTATTAGGAGAGATCAGTCCTTGGAAAAGGTCATCTTGCCTTGCAATGGACACTGTCAATGGAATAGAGGAAGACCCTCAATGAGACATATGGACACAGGGTTGCCACAATGGCATCAGCCATCACAACAATTGTGCAGAGGGTGTAAAACCATGCAGCGCTTTGTCCTATTGCACATAGAGTTACTGGGAGTGTGTTAGTCTGAGTAGATTAGAGAAACAAATTCATAGACATACATATGGATATAAGGGTAAGGTTTATATACAGGAGGAATGGCTCATTGAGAAAGCATCCCAATCCAGTCCAATTCAAAGTCATAAGTCTGATATTAGCCCATATGCCCAATACCAGTCTATAACGCCTCCTTCTGACTCCCAAAGTCACAGGCCAGTGGGTGCAGAGTCCCAACACTGGCAGGGGTCTCCCCATGGCTCCTCGCTTCCAGGGCTCAGGGTCCATCTACAGCATCCAGTGGTGGTAGAGGCAACTCGGCGCCGGCAGGGGGCTCCACGTGGCTTCTCTCGCTTCAGAGGTCTGGTTTCATCAAGGTAAGGCCATGTGGCTTCTCCTCGGGCTCCTTTAGCTCCTCAGACACTGCCATCTTGTCTTGTCTGGAATTCGTCGTCTTGGAGACTGACTCCCAACAACTGGGGAGATGGCTTTTCTTCTCCAGGAGGGAAATATCATGAGATTTCCCAGAAGTCTTAGGAGAGTCATGCTCACACAGAGGCCTCATTGGCTACTCAATGGCTGTCTCCAGATTAACAGGCTAGACTCCACCCTACCTCCCAATCATGAAATTGGCATAATGAATACATGACCGCCACAGTGAGTCAGAATGAACTCAATGGCACCCAGCAACCAGCACAAATGGCAATCCCATGCTGAAGTATTTAAGGAATTGACAAATGATTTCACACTGTGGCTGGGTCATTTTAGCTTCTTACCAGTAATGGACTGCAATTTCTCCACCACTTCTTCCCCGACCCCCCTCCATTTATTGCCTGCTCTGTATTAACCATAATCATCTCAGTAGGTGTAGAATGGCATCTCCCAATGGTTTTGATTCACATTTCCCAAATGATGGGTGATGCTGGGCAGCTTTTTACGTGCTCATTGGCCATTTGCATTTCATTTCCAGTGAGATGTCTGCCCCAGGACTTTGCTCCTTCTGAAAAGTAGGAGATTTGTCAGTTTGAAAAGCAAGAACCTTTTTATGAAATGGAATTTCATTTAGTACTAAAGAGTTGTAGTATTTTATATCATCAATTAAAAAGTAGTTACAGAAAGAAAAGAAAGGAGTTAGACGTTGTGTTGTATCTTTATAGATTCCATGTCCTGAACGATCTCATTGTGAAATTGGGGCTTTTAAAAACATACTTTATTGCTTTTATATAAGGATATATGTTGGGTATTTATTGAAAAAAGAATTCAAGTTATATAAAAAATCCCCAAGGAGGAAAAATTACTTGAAATTTTGTGACAAAGAATCCTTGGTAAATTGATCTAACATCTTTACAGAAGCCTCTTCATGCATCTGTGCATATAACAATCATCCTATCAAGTGCACACTTATTTATGGTGAGTACAGAGCAAAGGGCTCTCTAGACTTTATTAAACGCCACAGTAGTCTTACAATGGAGTTCTTGTCACTGACTTCATTCTCCTAAGAAGAAATGAAGACAGAGAGTTATCAAGAAACTATTTGTTGTGAAGATACATATTCCTCTAGACTGTGACTTCTCAGTTTCTAGAAGTGTCTATAACCCTGTTATGGTGAATTTTTTTTTAAAGAATAGGTCTTTGCAAAAGGCTTTGCTGATTATTATCAAAGATGACAACATTTCAGTGTAAGTATTGAGGCTCACTTCTTGCTTCACACTACTTTAGAACCCTGCTTTCTTGTGTTAGTTCTGGTAGACTAGAGAAAGGAGTTCATAGAAACTCTTGTGTATATAAGACAGAGTTTTATATAAAGGATAATTGTACATTAAGAAAGCATCCCGACCCTGTCCAGTTCAACCCCTTATGTCTGATATTAGTCCATATGTCTGATACCCATCTATTATGTCCTCTTCAGACTCACAAAACACATGCAATGACATTGAATGCATGATGATCATAGGCCAGTGGGTGCAGGGTCAGTGGCAGTAGAAGCATCTCAGTGTTGGTAGTGGTCTTCATGTGACTCCTCCCGTTTCCAGGGCTGCATCAGGTCGGTCCAGGTGGCTTCTCCTCAGGTGTGTCTCCAGGAAGTGAGCCAAGAGAGGGAGTCTCTCCTGTCTCCAAGGAGGAAATCCAGGAATTTCCAGGAGAAAGCCATGTCCACATAGAAGCTTTATTGGCCATGATCTGATTGACAGACTAGACTCCAACCCTCCACTCTTAATCCTTTCAAGTTCCAAATTGATACCAGATTATTTAACTACCACACTTTTCCTTACCCCCCAGTTTCTCTCATCCTCTCTCACCTTTTCCCCTGCTGCTGGCTTACTCTTGACAGTAAACTGTTCTTTCCCCTATTTCTCTCACTCCCAATATACTGCAGGATTCCTACCCATCTTTGCTTTCCTAATAGCATCCGCACAATATGTAACTTCCTGCAGCCTGTCCTCTTTTCCCAGCCAAATTAGGGTCTGGCCCCCTCTTCTATGTCAGCATAGTTACGCATTGCTCCATGATCCACAAGGTTAGTAGTTTGAAATCCCAGCTAGCTACTGCACAGGAGAAAGTTAGGCTCCAGTCTTGGAAACTCACGAGGACAGTCCTCCCCTGTCTTATCAGATCAATGACAGTGAGTTTGATTTTGATTTTCCCCCTTCTCTATGGGGCCTGCCTTATCCTCACTGGCTGGGGTGGGGGGGGCAGGGTGCTTTCTTGATGCCTGCTTTTATGGGCAGTGGATAAATAGGACAGGAGTGTTTGTAACATATAGTCCTTGGTGAGGGGTTTCACAGCCATCCTACAGACAAGGTAATGGCGGCTCAGGGATCTTGAGTTTTTACAGATAGTCAGTGTTGGGGAAAGGGTTCAAATTCAGTTAGTCTGATCCCCAAACTCCTGCCCAGACCACAGCACTATACAGCCTCCCTCCTGCCTCACTCGCAGAGACCCAGAGACCTTGTAAATCTTTGCAATCCAACAAGGCGGCTCTATTACTCCAACAATCTACACTCTGTGCATGGGACCAGGAAAACAATAGGTGACTAAGAAAAATAAGCAAGCAACAATAATAAATAAACGTGTCAATGAGTGTGTGGCTGCAGTTTCTAACTTGAATTGGTGTCATTTGGTGATGGTGAAGTCACGCAGAGCAAGTAGACCATAAAACGATGTGTTTATTCAGTCAGGTAAGGGACCTGAGCGAGCTGAGGCGGCCCAGAGTGAATGGTGTTACTGTTCCAACATGTTTATCTTGAAGTGTAGTGAAACCTATGAATTCTATTTGTATAATGACTAATGCCCCTGAGGATGTATCGTTTACAACGCGGTGATATTACTTGTGTGCCACATTAAAGGTGACTTGAACCGACGGAGCAGATCAGTTAAGCTCCTCTAAGACAACTCTGGCTAAGTGAGTCGTGAGGTGTAATGTTTCCATGGCAGAGCGGAGCCTTGCTAAACAGTCCCAGGGTGTTGCTCTCCTCCGTGCCGCCTCTATGCTTCTTTTTGTAAGGGCACTATCACACTCGAGACGGAAAACCTGAGCTGGAGCATTTTAAAAAAAAGGTAAGTCCCCAAAGTGCCTCGCTCTGAATGTGGCATAGATGGCAGTCGGAGCCCCTGTCGAGTCATCCTGCCGGGAATGAGAACCTGTAGGGCACTGGGGCTTCGGGGCGGTTCTAGCTAGCATGCTGTCAGCAACGTGAGAGCAACATTCATCCAGCGATTGCATCTAGTTTCCACGGCCACGTAAAAGGCATCTATTGCTCATGTAAGTTAAAAATGTCTATTTTACTCGGTTGAAGAGTCCTGGGGGTGTGCTGGTCACACGTTGAGCTGCAATGTGCACGGTCCGCAGTTTGAAACCACCAGCAGGTTGGCGGGCGAAAAGACAGGGTTTTGTACTCCAGGACACAGTTACAGTCTCCGGAACCCACAGGGGTCACGACGTGTCAGCAGTGAGTTTGGTTTTGAGTTTCATAATTGACTAAAAGAGCCCTAGGGGCAGCTAATCTCGAGGTCAGGGGTTTGAACCCACCTTCATCTTCACTGGAGAAAGACGCAGCTCTTGGTGCTGGTGCAGATCTGCAGCACTGGAAACCTGGCAGAGTGGAGCTCCGCTCTGCTCCAGGGGGAGGAGGGGGGGCTCACTCTGAGTTGGAATCCACTAGATGGCAGTGGGCTTGGTTTGAGTCCGATTAATGCTGAATGAGTTCCTATTATGTAGCAGGCACTGTAGTGGTAAAGAATCTATGTTAATGTACTCATTATTCAGGAAAAATAAGAATATGCAGGGGGGGATATGAATGGAATGAAATCACCCACCTCTCTCCTAGAACCTCCCTCCCTATCTCTTCCTTCACTTAGATTTCTGCTCTCCTTTGTGACCTCGCGATTAAAAAAACAACTCCTTCCAGACTTATTTATTCTCTCAACAAACATTTATTGAGCCACTGCTATGTGCCTGGCTCTGGGCTAGATCCTGGGGATGCACTTGATAGGGCCTGCACACGTGCAGTACGCTCAACTCCAAGAGACAGGTGGGCATCCCTCCATCTCATTGTACGGACCTCTATGAGACCCCTATGAATTGGCTTCCCCACAGGATTGCAAGACTATTTGCTACTTAATACTTTGAAAAAAATCAATAACGCATTGGGTTAGGTGGTTTGGGCTTCTGTTTTTCATTTGGTTGTTGCTTTGAAAGCATAAACATAGAGACGAACAAAATGGAGTAACTATCGCACCAAGACCCTGGAGCACTCCTACCTGAACTGACTAATGATGGATTTAGCACCTGGGCCACTGGTCATTATCACCGCCTCTCAAACAAACTGTGTCTTCATTTACCTGAGATGTTGCACCTTAAGGACCTCAACCCTTGTGCAGCTTCAAGGTTGCCATGAGCAATTTTATTAGTAGACAAGCTCCCCATCTCAACACGAATGGATTAGGAGGACAGACACTAGACACAGACTTGAATACTGAGCAGTATTTAGCCACGCCTTCTAGAGGCTCATAGTACCTCTAAGGAGGAACGAAAGAAGCCCATTTTCCCTCCACGACGAAGTGAGGACCAACACACAGAGAAATCCATTCCTCCTCCTCAAGAGTGGATTATCTTGACGTCTTAAATTGTAAAGACTGGGGTGCGCATGAGTTACCAGTAGAAAGGAGGGCATGTTGCCAGGCTCTCTGTGAGTGTGGGTGACCAGGAGGATGGCTTCTTCAGTAGCTTCATCCCTCTGGAGCCAGGCCTTCCAAAGCTGGGCTGCCCTGCAGGCTTCTGGAGCAAACGCACAGAGTGGAGTTGGGGAATACAGCCAGAAGTAAAGCCATGCTTCCCCTTCTTCAGAATTTCTGGAGGCTGAAGGCCCCAAGCAAAGTGTCCAAGCATGCCAAAATCGAGTGCTTGCATTGGCTACAGTTGTATGTCAAGCCTTCTTAGAAGTACTTGGCCTCTTTCATGGGACATCCATCTGCTGTTCAGGCATGGACACTAGTCATTATCTAGGTGATGATGGCCAGAGCTACAGGGCTACTTCCCTTTGAGCCATATGCACATGCCGAATTAAGTGATTTGGTTCACTCTCCTTACAGAATAGGTGTGGCAGACACACTCATCTTCCTGGACGTCAATGCGGTCAGCCCAACACAGACAGCAAACAAACAAACAAACAAACAAGGGATCTGCTTGGAAGGGGTAGGTTTCCCCATACAAGGCCTCCATTTACTCATTTATCCAGCCCAAAATTCATCATGCTTTTACTGAGAGCCTACTGCTTTGGGTAAGAGACCAAGTACAATGCTCCGCAAAAGACAGACGTAGCCTCTACTACACGCTGCATAATTTGTATAAAAAAAGAACATGACTGATGAGGGCACAGGGCAGGCTGCCCTGACAGGAAGGTGCTTGTGCTGGACTTAGAGGAATAAGCAGGAGTTCATTGAGAGTGCAGTTTGGGTTGGGGTGGCGTGAGGGAATGCCTTTTAGGCAGAGGCAAAGTCCTCTGCGATGGAGGGGGCAAGGGACATGGTGGTGACACTGAGAAACCTAGGGAGGGCCACGAGAAACAGATGGGATGGACCAGGCAAAGTGGACAGGAGGGGACAATTCCAAACTTTGCAGGCAGGCTGCTGTTTTGACATCATCCTGTCTAGGCACCCCCCATCTGAGCTGTTTGTCCCAACATTCCTGCCCGCAGGCAAGCAGGTGCCTCTCCAGGGAAGAAGAAGAAGGCTGGAGATGTCAGTGAACAGACGGGAGCATCAAGGGGAGCAGAAAGTTTGGGAGTGTCAGCCCACATCTACATCTACCAGGAGAGGTGATCAAGATTGGCAGACAGCAGGTTCCAATGAGGTGGTGGTAGGGTATCCCTCCACTTGACAACGTTTTCACCATCCCCTACACAAGTTGCTCCTGGTGACCCTGGGCCTGTCTAGGGAGGCTCTCTACTTGGCCGACTGGTCAGGAGGAGGGAGCACAATTGGGCTAAGCCTATCGGGTGAATCAGGTAAGTTTGCTTTCTGTAAAAACACTGACAATAGCACTGGACTCTCTCCTCTGGAGCTGGAGGAAATGCTTGCTGTCCATCCCAATCTCAAGGGACAGTAAAGAAAAACACCCCTCTCTGATGAGGCTTCTCCTCCCCCACCCCCAAAAGGAACGAAATGTGGGGGGGTGGGACACTCAGTGCCCTGGCCTGCTAATGAGTTTCTAGCTTCTCTAGGAGTCCAGGGTTTCCAGCCATGCCCTCACAGGGCAAAGCCCCACTGC
>PVJH01030465.1:0-24728 GCA_004026705.1 Nesogale talazaci
GTCCCAAGTCTGCAAACTTGCTCGGTGGCTCTCACTTATGTGGATCTGACTCGCACTCAAAAGCATCCTTTTTCTCTGTAAAACCCTTCTCTGTGTTTGTTTGGTTTGGGACTCTTGTCTTTGTTCCCTCTGGCATTCCCCACTGCTTGAGTATGCCGGAGGCCCCCAGAGGGTATTGTTCAGTACTCTGCTACCTTTCAACACCTCATCTCCTTTTCCTCTTTGTAAAATTCAAGAGCTACCCATTTGTTTCTTAAGGCCCCTACCCTGAAAACCCAGAAAACCCGGCAGACTCACTGGAGAGAGAAGCCCAATGCCTTCAGTGTCGTCCTGACGTCGTTTGGAGATCACAAGCCCATCATCCACAGATTACTCCCTGCAGGGCCTTGCCCACCACTCCGATGTCAGGCCGGGCGCCACTGGGCTTTGCTTCCAGGGCCTGCAGCCCTTAGTCTGGCAGACATCTGCCTGTGAGAATCATCTCAGAGCAGGGTGTTTTGCAAGAGAGCCCCTGTTGACATGAAAGCAGTAACAGAGGGTTGAGTTACCGCTTTGCTTGTTCCATGCTGTGTCTTCCCTTTTGCGGATTTTCCACTTAAAGAGAACATGTATTGCATCTTTTAAAAAGAGAGACAGTGGGCAGAGCCCCGGTGGCGTAGTGGTTGTGCGCGGGACTGCGGCCCACTGGGATGGAGGTTCAATTCCAGCTCCACGGGAGCAAAGACTGGGCCTCCTACTCCCACCACCAGAGGGCAATGATGCCCAAAAAACCAAAATAAAAAAAAGAGAGAGACGGACACGGACCACCAACACAAGGTTGGAGTGGTGCCCCTGTGCTCCTGGAATTGTAGCTACAGGGCAACAAGCACACACAACTGCTCACCGTGTCCACACGCACGCTCCAGTGACACGGATTACTTTCTCCAAGTGACACGTCCTTTTCTTGTCCCAAACTAGCCATGCAATGCACTCAAGGCAGAGCCTCTCTCCCACCTCCCTCCTGCTGTGCCCACTCACTACTGTTGGTTTCTGTGGACCTGCTTATTTCATAGAAGTGGTGTCATGGAGTCTTTGTCCTTCGATGTCAGGCTGACTGTATTAGCCGCTGGTCCTCGGGCTTGTCATGCTGTGGTTTTGAGAGAGCACAAAGGGGGAGACCCACCCGGCAGGGGTTCGAGACAGACGTGGTTGAAAAGATAAAGAGGAGAGGGGGGGACTTTTCAGGGATTTGGGTGGTCCTCGTACGTGTCCCAATAAACTATTGACACTTCCTCTTAAATAAATAAAAGGCTGCCAGGCTTCGAGTTACAAAACTGGAGGCCCCTTGAGGGGTCGAGGCTTCGCAGGGTGAGCAGAGAGTGGCCAAAAGAGAGAGTGATTTCTGGGCCAGCAGAGGGTGTGCAGACCCCAGGAGGAAGACCAGAGGGACCCAGGGAAGAGGTCATCAGAGAGCAAGAGCCAGGGCAGCTGCAGTGTCCAGGAGTCATTGTCTCCGAAGAACTATTCCAAGGAGAGACGCTGTCTTAAAAAAAAAAAAAAAATGGAACCCCAAATGTGTGAGGGGCAGGTGAGAATGAGGCACGGCTGCTAGCCCGTCAAGCAGACAGGGCAGTGTTGCAAGCTCGCTGCGGGGGAGCTGCAGAACTGAGTGAGGAACGGGGTTTCCAGGCAGGATGGCAGGAGCCACAGGGAAGGGCATCGTCTGTACAAGGAGGAGAGACGCACAGGGAACAGGGCTTCATGAGGGAACGGCCAGGACTGATCATGGAAATAAAGCGGGCCTGCGAGGGGAAGAAGTCAAGCCACTGAGGCAGGAAGAAGCAGGGTTGAGTGGGGAGGGCGGGGGCGGTGGGGGGGGGGGGTGGCCCTCTCAGCCAGGACCTTGGAAGGGAGGGAGGTTTCTGGAGAAGCCCTGGTGCAGGTAAGACAGCCACCTACTGCGCTTTGACACCCGCTCTCCCACCCCCACCCCCTGCCTTTCCCCTCCCCCCCTGCAGTCTGTGCTTTCCCCTACCTCCTGGCCTTCACCCCCGACTCCATGGAGATCCGCCTGGCGGTGAACGGAAACCTGGTCCACACGGCAGTGGTGCCTCAACTCCAGCTCGTGGCCTCCAGGGTGAGTAGCGCTGGGATTTCGTGGCGGGCTCAGGAGCTCCGGGAGCCCCAGACACCAGGAGCGTTCAGGCAAGCACTGAACCTGCATCGTCTCGTGGAGTGAGAACGATCACGGCTCCCCTTGTGTGCCAAGATGCCCACCGGGAGATGGGCGAGCTGCCGACAGCCTGCCCGGGCTGCCAGGGGCTCCCCGCTGGGTTCTGTCGGTCCAGCTGGTGGACAGAGCTGCTGAGAAGCAGAATCTTCCCGCGGAGCTCATGTTTCTCTGACACCCAGGACATTTCGAGTCTGTCAAAGTAAGAATTGGCAGGAAAAAAAATGAAAGTTATTTTTAAATTACCTTTTAAAAGAGAGAGAGCTGAGCCCCGGTGGCGTAGTGGTTGTGCGCGGGACCGCGGCCCACTGGGATGGAGGTTCATTTCCAGCTCCATGGATCAAAGGCTGGGCCTCCTACTCCCACCACCTGAGAGCAGTGATGCCCCCCCCCCAAAAAAAAGAGAGAGACAGAGAGACAGAGAAAGCAGTAAAAGGGAGAGTGCCGTTTCAGTTTGTCTCTCATGAAACGCCGCCTAGCCTCGTTGGTGGATCCGTCTCGAATGACACCGATTCAAGCACAATCAAGACATGCCAGGGCAGATACGACTTCCCATGGTGTCCTCTGTCACTGCTCCACCATCTAGAGGTCTCCTTCTAGTCACTTGTCAGTCAGTTTTGGTGGTGACTGGTCACTTGACAGCCTCCCTCCCACCCCGACAGGCTGCCAGAGCCAGCCTGTGCCACCCTGCTCCCGTGCAGACCCCTTCGGGGCCGTCCGGGGACTCACCAACAGCTCTCCAAAACTGGGGTGGAGTGCGCGGTGTAAACTGACACTGCGGCTGCACGTCTCACAACTTACAAGTAAGAATAAAATATGCAGTGGTTCTTCTTTTTATCAGAAAAGCCACCGAATCGACTGGTTCTCACGGAAGGCCTGTGTGGGTTTTCGCCGCCCTCGCGATAGCCAACCTAGGGTTGCAGTTCAACCCTGACGGACGTACAACTGGCGCTCCAGCTCCCTCCATTCGTCCTTTCTCCTATTAGCGACTGGCCCTTAAATCTGATATGAAAACGACTCGAATAGCGTCTCCTGTCCTTGTCCACGTCAGACTCATGAAGCCGCTTTCCGCCTCAGTCCTGGACTCGGCCTCCTGAGCGTTGGGTTAGAGGTGATGGAGTCTGTTTTGACTCCCAGCAGCCTCCTGGCAGAGAGAACTTCCCAGGAGGGTTTCCCTCATTTTTCTGGGAGAAGACCCCCGTCTTTCTCCCGGAGCGCAGCGGTGGGGTTCAAACCTCCGGCCCTGTGGTCAGCAGCTGTGAGGTTATCCAGGGCTCTGTGTGTCTTTATGTGTAAGCTTCCTCAGATCGTCGCCATGACTGCCTTGCATCTCCACAATCAACAAAGCGGAAAACTTGATTTGCAGCACTGCCCCATGGCCATGGTGTACTGGCCCCACCACAATTACTTGCAAGTTGCCAGGGTGATGTCACAGCGCCCAGAGTTAGGAGAGCTGCCCAGTAGCCCCCACTAGATCGTTCTTCCCCCGTACAGACACCAGGGGCGTAAACAACTGCAGGAACATAGGTCCTCAAACGTTTTAAACAGAGGGCCAGTTCACTGTCCCTCAGACCGTTGGAAGGCCGGACTATAGTTAAAAAAACAACTATGAACAAATTCACTGCGGGCCCGGGATGAGGCGGCTGCTAAGCAGGACAGGCAGCGGCAGCAAGATCACCCGGTGGGCCGGATAAATGTCCTTGGCGGGCCGCATGTGGCCCGCGGGCCGTAGTTTGAAGACCTCTGACCTAGATCATCGTAAAATGTAAAATAATTAAGAGTGATCAATGTTTCATCACTACTGTAGGAAGCCCAGCCTTGCTCCTGGAAAGCTGCTGCTGGATTTGAACCATCAACCCTGTGGGCCTCAGTCCCGCACACAACCACTGCGCCACCGGGGCTCAGCTGGTCACTGCGGTTTTAATATAATTTGTGAAAGTTTTTGTCATTGAGTGACAGCTATGCTGAACAGCCAGCTTGAACAATTCCTAGAACTCAACTCTTAGAAGTCGGTATAAATGCATGCACGTGGCAGGCAGCCCACACACTGGTATTTCAGGAGTATCTCCCCAACCTCAGTGTCAATGATCACTTTTCCCTGCTGGAAAATGGGCCTGGCTGAATCCCCTCAAGGGCCTTCCAATTCTAACAGTCCAGGAGCCTGAGACGTGTGTGTGTTGTGTCTGCGTTGGCAAAAGCTGTGTGGGAAGCTGACGGTTTTCTACCAGAGGAGACGTCATGCTAGACTCCCTGTGGCGGGAGGGCGGTGGACTCAGGGCCTAGACTGCCAGGCGGCTCTGTCATGTCTTCTTTCTTCCTAGTCGGATGTATACTTCACCGCAGCTGCAGCTGTGCATGAGGGCTCCTCTGGAGACAGCTCCAAGGGGGCCAGCGCCCACCATTCTCCTCAGACCCCGCCGGGCCGGGACCCTCCAGTGCTTCCTTCTTCCCTGGGGGAAGGTGAGGCCCACTCTGCACGGTCCTGCACAGATAGCTCTTTTTCAGATCCATTCTGGTTTCTCTAGCACAGCGGTTCTCAACCTTCCTCACGCCGCCACCCTTTCAGATAGTTCCTCATGAGGTGGTGACCACCCCCCCCCACCATGAAATCATCTTCTTTGCCAGTTCATCACTGTCATTTTGCTTTGGTTATGAATCATAATGTAAATGTCTGATAAATAAATATATACATAGCCCCCAATAAAATGATTTATTTTTTTAAAAAAGGAGGGGGAAGGAGGAGCTTATACCAAGGGCTCAGGTAGAAAACATTTGGAAAGAAGATGGCAACATGTGTACAAATATGCTTGATACAAATGATGCATTGAATGTTATAAGAGCTGTTAGAGCCCCTGATAAAATCATTGGGGAAAAAAAATATATATATATATATGATATGCAGGCTGTATTCTCATTGCTATAAATTGAACATAATTAAAGCATAGTGATGAATCACAAAAAAGATGTAATTTTATTTTTTGCTTTTTTTGGGGCATCATTGCCCTCTGGTGGTGGGAGAAGGAGGCCCAGGCTTTGCTCCTGTGGAGCTGGAATTGAACCTCCATCCCAGTGTGCCACACTCCCACGTACAACCACTATGCCACCAGGGCTCAGCCTATAATTATATATTGTGAAATATTTATTTCTAATGACACAAGTGAAATTTTGAAGCATGGCATCGCATGAGTAACAGTCTTCACGCCCTATACTCATATGTGGGTGTATCTGCATGTGGGCAGACCTGCTTGGAGACTGATAGAGGTCTTAGAAGACCCCTGTGAAAGGGTCGTTCAACCCCCAAAGGGGTCGCGGCCCACAGGTTGAGAACCGCTGCTCTAGACCACTACCAATTGCGATCATTGGCTACAGTCATTGGGAACCATTAAAAAAACTTTTTTGGCAGGAGGAGGAGAGAGGGGAAGGGCTGGGGAACTGAAATCAACAGTTCAAGTGGAAAAGCAGACATTTGGAGAATGATGATGACAACAGGCATGCATGAAGGTGCTTGGCACAGTATGTCTGTGTATGTATTGTGATAAGTGATGTACGAGCCCCCAATAAAATAATTTTTAAAGAAAAGAGCTTTAAGTAAGGTCTTTACTCAAAGACCCTATAGAATCCCTAATTACGCTCATTGTCAATTTTAATCATAGAATAATAGTTTTTAATGGCCTCAATGTAATGCCTGCGATTATGTGAATATGAATACAAACATTATTTTGGGCTGAGCCCCGATGGCATAGTGGTTGTGCGCGGGACTGTGGCCCACTGGGATGGAGGTTCGATTCTGGCTCCCAGGAGCAAAGGCTGGGCCTCCTACTCCCACCACCAGGGCAGTGATGCCTAAAAAAACAAAACAAAACAAAACAAAACAAAACATTATTTTGTAAAATGATTCTGAATTGGATGACAGCATCATTCATTAAACACTGAGCAATTGAAAAAAATGCAAAAACATTTTTTTGCCAGTTCAGAAAACCTTTGTCATGATGGTTTCCAGTCCAATGTGAAAAATTATTTGAATGGGGAGGAGTTAACTAAAGGCTAGCGACTTTCTGACTTGTGGCAGCCACATTATTGCTCCTCGATGCCTTTTTCCCAGAGGAGCCCTGCGAACTGCAAGGGTCAGCAGTCAGGACCCACCGGCCGGGCCTCTGCAGCCAGGTGAGACTGTGTGCCCAGTCAAGAAGTGCCATCTCAGAGACCCACAGGGCCAGTTCTAGCCTGTCCCCTCGACACGACGGTCATGACTCTGCTTGGAGTGGGTTTTCCTCGCGAAAAGCATAGAGAGAGAAAGGCGCACACCCGCCATTCACTCGACCTGGCCTTGCTCAGGCACCCAGGGCCTTTGCTGCAGTCACCAAGCAACATTTCCCTTCAGTCCTCTCAGAGCCCCGGAAAGGGGGCGGCCGTGAGCCCGGCTTTGTGCAGCCTTGTGCTCCTGACCGTGCTGCCCCCGAGTTCATCTCCACGTGAAAACAAAGGCCCCGGGGAGCCCCGGCACCATTGTCACTGCCAGGCAAGCGTCGGGGTGACAGTGGGTGACATCGAGCCCGACGTCACAACTCTGTTGAGGAACCAGACACTTAATCTCTCGTGAATAGCTAAAACTGGGCCTGGAACGCTGATATCTGTCTGTTTCTAAATTCTCTTTCAGGCGAAATTCAGTCCAAAAATCTGTACAAGATTCCACTCAGAAACCTGGTCGGCAGAAGCATTGAGCGGCCTCTGAAATCGCCCTTAGTCTCCAAGGTCATCACCCCCCCCATTTCCACCGCCGTTGGCCTTGCTGCCCTTCCAGTCTCGCACTCCTTGTCTCTGTCTCGCATGGAGATCAAGGAAATAGCAAGCAGGACCCGCAGGGAACTTCTGGGTAATCGCTCTTTGTCCTTTCACCGTTTGTAAAGCTCTCCTTGGATATTTGTCATCCTCCAAGACAAGGGGTTTATAAGGAAGCGCTCATAAATAAATTATAGTGCATCTGCACCAAGAAATACTATGGCTTACCCACCAACAGTGATGTATTGGTGTATATCTTACTGGTGGGGGAAGTTGCCCAAACCACTTTCTGCTTTGTTTTTGTGGGGGTGGAGTGTATAAAACTGCATATATAAAAATTTTGTGGGCTGAGCCCCGGTGGCGTAGTGGTTGTGCGCAGGACTGCGGCCCACTGGGACGGAGGTTCAATTCCGGCTCCCAGGAGCAAAGGCTGGGCCTCCTACTCCCACCACCTGAGGGCAGTGATGCCTAAAAATAAAAATTTTTTTTTAATTTTGTATACATCTAATGTGATATAATGCTTTCAAGTGTCGGCATATGCTTGATCTCCACTCTTCTGTGTCAGCAATCTATAATGCGGCCAGGAATTGTTAGAGGATTTTGCAAGGCCATCGACCTATCCATTAGCAAGCTCTTTTTTTCAACAACAGAAGTAGCACCGATATCCACGGACACGGAATCAAACCGACTGCTTCTGTGGAAGAAGCTCAGCGTCATCACTTCAACCAAAGGCAAGAGTCAAGCGCAGAGCACACCATAAATCGCTCATATGCAAGTTGAAGTTGAAATTAAAACAAGTCCACATGAGCCCATTTCAACTTTGAGTCTAACTCAATTCAGAGACTATCCGATGAATAAACACAACACCATTGAACACTCAATGGCCAACGATCAATCAGGCAAGCTGTGGTAAGGCACCAAGGACGACACGATACACAAAGAAAGCAAAGGGTTTAAAAAGCCCAGAAGGGCTGAGCCCTGGTGGTGTAAGTAGTTGAGTGCAGGACTGCGGCCCACTGGGACGGAGGTTCAATTCCAGCAGTGGGGCTGGGCCTCCTACTCCCACCGCCGGAGAGCAGTGATGCCCGCCCCCGCCCCCCCAAAAAAAATCTAAAAGCCCAGAAAATACAGTCGATGCCTGTATGGATTGTGCTAAGAGTTATATGAGCCCTCAATAAAAATGATTTTTTTTAAAGGAGGGGGAAAGAGGAGCCTATACCAAAGACTCAAGTAGAACATATTGCAAATGAAGATGGCAACACGTGTACAAATATGCTTGATACAAATGATGTATGGAATGTTATAAGAGCTGTCAGAGCCCCCAATAAAATCATTGGGGAAAATTATCAATAAAGTGAAGAAACAATAAAAAAAATTTTACAGCAAAAGGACTAGCTAGAGCTTTTTTCTCACTTCAATCCGGGGCTTCACTTATTGAAAACCCAGACCCTAATGCTCATCCCTTTGCTAAAGTTGAGTAGCAGAGAAGGGAAGAAGTAAAATGCTCAAAGGGAATATGAGAAGCGTGAAAGGACCATGCAGACAACTCTCACTAAGATTCTGAGTCGAGGGCTGAGCCCCGGTGGCGTAGTGGTTGTGCACGGGACTGCGGCCCACTGGGATGGAGGTTCGATTCTGGTTCCACAGAGCAAAGGCTGGGCCTCCTACTCCCACCACCGGAGGGCAGTGATGCCCCCCCCCCCCGAAAAAAAAAAGTTTAAAATTAAAAAAAAAAAAAAAAAAGATTCTGAGTCGAAAAGCCATCCACACTATAATCCAGAACCTTCCGCAAGAGGAGTGATTACAGCTGACAAAGTGCCAAGGTCTCCCAACTCATCTTTATCAGACTAAAATGTTACAATTTGTATAGTCTTTATTCCCATGTGTACCATAGATCTGTAAGCTTATATCTAATATTTCCAAATCCCCAAAAGAAAGAAAGATAAAACTCAATTTTTTTTTTAAAGTCCAGAAAAAAAAGAAGACACCCAAAACTCAGAAGCGTTTGCTCTTGAATGTAGACTAGCTAGAGCAAAAGGAAGGACGGATGATGAAAGTGGGCTGAACAGAAGACGTCAAAGGGTGGTTGAGGGTTACAGTGAAAGGTACGGGTTGCCATATTGCTTGGGGCAGATCTGAGACCTCTCCAAAGCGTCGAAGAGCAAGAATGTCACTTTGAGGACGCTGGCCTGCCTGACACAAGTCCTGGGGTCTCCCGTCCCCTCGCAGACATCCGAGCGCTGGACAACTCACTGGAGGACCGGGGAAGTAAGGAGGCCCCAGCGTGAGCAGACGGATCCGTTAGAGTGCCCCTTAGAGGAGATCGCGTCAGACGCCAGCTCCTGTGCTTCGGGCAGACGTGTCATCTGCCCGGGAGGGATCGGTGCCCGGAAAAGGACATCGTGCTTGGTCAAGTAGCCAGTCACCAAAAAGGAGAGACCTTCAAGCAGATGGAGTGACACAGTGGCTACGGCCGCGGACTCAGCATAGCCAAGCCTGTGTGGATGGCCCCGCCTGGGCAGTGTGTTGCGGGTTGCCCCCAGGCGTTGTCAGGGAGTCAGGATCAGCTACACAACTCTGACCAACAGCGGTGGGTGTGTGGAGAAGTCCTGGGGAAAGAAAGTTCGAGGCTGCTGACCGAAAGGTTGCCGATCCAAACCAACCAGCTGCCTTGCCGAGGAAAGACGCGGCAGTCTGATTTCGGGAAAAGTACCACTTGTGGGGCAAGAGGGGCAGCGGGGTCCAGCTTGGAAACCCTAGGGGGCAGTTCTGCTCCGTCCCACAGGGTCGCGGTGAGTCTAAATCAACGCCATGGCAGCGGGTTTCTGTGGTGTCTCCTGCCATCCAGTCAGTTCTGACTCAGAGTGATCCTGGAGGACAGGGTAGATGTGTTCTCTGGCTTCGCAACATTGTAACTCATTGCACTAATTCAAATCCTCATCTACAGAGTAGATGTGTTCTCTGGCTTCGCAACATTGTAATTCATTACACTAATTCAAATCCTTGTCTAGAGCGATGACTAGTGGTTTCCAACTTCCGGCTGGGTATAGCATCTAAATCGCATGTATGGTCTCCAAGACAAGTAGCCGGAAGGATGTTTATCCCTAAGTTCTTAGGAAACATTGTACCTAGGTGGGTCCATAAGCTTAACTTTGCAATGTTCTCACTTGGGCCTGAGGAGCCCTGGTGTCATGGCGGGTAAAGCATCAGGCTGCCGACCAACCACAAGGTGCAAGGTTCAAACCCACAGCTGCTCCTTGGAAGACGAGCTTGAGCCCGCCATTAAAATGTCGTCTCAGAAGCTATGTGGGACAGATCTGCGCCACCCTCTCAGATCTCTGTCAAAGCCAACTCCGTGGCAGAGGGGTGACGTATGCCTGTGTCTGCATCCTTGCCACGCACCTGGGGCAGGACCAGGGGCACAGCAAACGTGGAAGAATGGGTGAGGCCCTTCAGTCTCACAGACAAACAACAGAGCGGTTCAGGGACAGGTAAAGTACCATCCGCATTGCAAAGTGTCGAGCCTGTTCAAAAGCATTTTGTTCAGATGTATGGAAACTGCATAAGGACAACTGAAATTGAGGTGTTGAATGATGGTGGTAATGACGGTGACCCTCTGACTTCTGCTTGTCCCCTGCACTCCAGGCCTCTCAGATGAAGGTGGACCCCGACCAGAAGGAGCACCAAAGGCCAAATCCAAGACCCGGAAACGGTTAGAAGGAAGCCAAGGAGGCCCCCACCCAGAGGCAGTGCGATCAACAAGCAGTGACAGGTAAAGACGGGGAGCGGCGGCCTTGTAAGTCACCACAGCCTGCCAGAGGGGATAGGCAACCACACTAACCATCAAACTCATTCTTACAAAAATATATTGAGACTTTTGTTGTTGTTGTTGTTGTTCAATAACTTGATGGGTTTTGTAAAACAAAAAACGCTCAGTAAGAGTGCAGGGATAGGGCTAGGGTTAGGAAAATTAAAAAGTGCTAGGAAATGGGCACTCTCCCACCCATCAGTGTTATAGGAATATAAGCAGAGAGAGAGCCTTTCTCGAAGGTCAGTTAGCATCACACTTCAATGACTGTTTGTGCCATAGAGTCTCTGTGTCCTCCAGGTACCATCATCTGGGCTCCTGGATGGAGGGTCACAGGGCCCGAGTGCCCAAAGCTTCATTATCCGCACTGCCCACACTGCTGATGGGCCCAGCACTGGGGTGGGTGTCAGGGGGTGTGGAGCTGTCCCTTGCGCAACCCTTGTGTTCATGAGCTCACAGGAAGCCAACAAGGCAGCGGGTGGGGCACTCTGGGTGGCAGGTGACGAAGACGGACTCAGCAGGACGAGGGACGGCAGCCATCTCTCACCTGGGGCAGGCCGGAGGGAAAAGCTGAGCCAGCGCTCATCAGCTCCACGCAGAGAGGGCCCGCAGACACTCAGACTTCAGTTCAACCGTGGGCTCCACAGCTAGGGGGGAGAGACAGACACCAACCCTGCCATCAACCAAGCAAAATGGGGTCCTGTCAAATCCTGATAAGCGTCCCAAAGACGGTGCAAGGCTTCCCCTGACCAAGGTGAAGGGAAGCGTGGCTAGAGTCTACCTTGAGAGAGGAGTCCGGTGTGCGCCTTGGAGGCAGGGACAACGACATGGAACCAAGTTTGGAATGAATGATAAGGAGCTGAGGACAAGCCCCTCTGAAGCAGGAAAGTGCAGGGCCAGGGCTGATTCGTTAGGAGCCTGAAGGAGGAGCAGCTCAGTCAACACCAGAGTCAGGAAGAGGACCACTGTGGGGTCAAGCAGTGGACCGGGACTGCACCCCGAACTGCTGCGGGACAAGGAGTGACTGTGGAAGAGAGGGACTCCCTGGAAAGCAGGAAGCTGAGTGATCAAACGGATCATGCAGCGCTTTTCAGAATCCTGGGGAGTTGGCGAATATAGAGGAGGTGACATCTGCTACTTTTTCCTTTGTATGAATGATATTCCACAAATAAAAGGGAAAATCATCATCATCGAAATGAATTACATATACATTAGAAATTAATTGCATATACATTAGAATGAGAAGGGTCACAGTCTTACAAATCCTCCAGATTCCCTGACTCATCACATCTCAACTCTGGTCTGTGCGGTCATCCAGTGAGATTGAAACCCACAGAGATTCTTTTGGGATCCACAAGCTAGTTTCAAACCAACAAAAAGAAATTTGCAGGGGTCAGAGATGGGGCAGGGGCCCAAGTCCAGGGACTTTGGCACAGGTGGGAATGGAAGGGACCCCTGGAGGGCTGGGGGCAGCCAGTGACATCATTCTGATTCGCACTTCAGAAAGGGAAAGGCTGCATGCCACAGAGCTGGCAATCTGTTTCCAAAATCAGCACTTTAGAAGCAGATTGCCGGCTCTTTCCCTTGTAGGGCTGCTGGCGGGCTCAAATCTCCAACAGTCCAGTTAATAGCCAACTTAACCATGTAAACCAGGGCTCCTGGAAAGATAACACCCCCCCCCAAAAAAAAAAAAACAGCTTCTGTGTGTCACCCACCAGCCCCTGTAGGCCTCGGAGCTGTCCCTGAGTTAGACGTATCTGACTGCAGAGCCTGGGCTGGGAGGTGGGGCTCCCTCCCTCCATCACCCAGGGCGGAGGGGCAGGCGACGACGGGCAGGCAGATGCAGCCCTGTTCACCGCTGCTCCCTGGGCACCTCTTCACAGAGACCCTCTCTCCGCAGGATCACCTCGAGCTCCTTGGAGAGCCCAACCTCCGAAGCCAACCCCGAGGGGCACTGCCCCTCGGCCAGCTCCCACCCGGACCCTGTGGCGGACAGCGAGGGCAGCCCTGTGTCCAGCAGTCCCTTTCGGCTCACCACAGGCTCGGATGAAGACTTCATTGACTTAAAATAGAGCGACTTCTGCATCGCGCCCGCCGTCTTTAGTTTTCTTAGGAACGTTTCTACTCTTTCGACAGCTCGGACATCATGTGTCACACAAGGCGGCTTTCCGCCCGTCGGTGATCTAGCGGACCAAAACCTCGACACATGCAGCCAGGGCCAGCTCTTTCTTGACCGCTGTTTCTCTCCGCCCAGGAACCCTCAGCCAGTCCCTTGTACTAAAGGTGGTCGATTTCGTTGAGGTTTTAGCGCGGCTCTTTCAATAAATAAAAGATGTTCGTTCTTAGTGACGGTGAACTTCTCCTATTTTATATGCCTGGCTGGAAAAGGGATTTTCCCCTACCACGCTGTTTTCTTTTATAAGGAACGGGCACTGCTTTTCAAAGGCCTAAGTAACAGTTTTCTTGGGCCCTGTGTGCATTCGCTGTGATTGGAACCTGTGTGTTTTGCCAGAGAGCCCTGGTGGGGCAGTGGATTGCTAACCACAAGGTTGGCAGTTCGATACCCTCTGCATCTCCAAGGGAGAAGATGGGCTTTCCACAAAGATTTGTGTTCTTGGAAACCCACAGAGGCAGTTCTGCTCTTGTTGTGAGTTCGGCTGTATTTCTGTTTATTGACTCTTGCAACAAGCTGAATGGTTAGATCTTAGAAATCCTCCCTGCCCCCTCATTGTGTCTCCCAAAACACAACAGAAAAACTAGGACTTAGAAGATCTTCAAGAGTCTTTGGGTTAAGGTTGATCTAAAATCATAGCCAGGAAATAGTTACTCCTGGAGATAAAAATTTCGATTTTCAAATCCCCTCCTCGTTTGGGTCGCCCTCAGGCGGTCACGTGAACCAAGTCACTTCCCTTCCTCTTGTCATTTCATCCGCTCCCTTCTCACATGACGGGAAAGAAACTGTAGCTCAGACTCCGTGTGAACACTGAAGTGTCAGCCCTTAGCCAGGGAGGAGCACGGCCCAGGAACCACCCCTCACCCCCCGGGTTTTGCTGACCTTGCTTCCAAGCATAACTTTATGGAGAAGTCATTTTCCTTTGGCTCTAGTCTAAAACGATCCTGTTTCACTATCTCACAAGAGGCTAGAGCAAGAAAGACCATGCTTTTTTGGTCGTTTCCCGTGAGGCTGTGACTGCATCCGGTGCGTTTCCCTCTCCTATGCAGCCCGGCCGCGGTCACTGTTGGTGCCGGGTCACTTCTCTCCATGTTTCGTCAGGCCTTTGCTCACAAGGGGAGACACGGTCCTCCCTCCCAACAACGCTGTGAAATTAGGTTTTATGAGTCTGACTTTTCCAGTGAGGACAAAGGCTCTGATATGGGCAGTCACTGGAACCCGAGACTCCTTTGACCTCAAAGCCAGTGCTCTCTGCCCTGTCTACCGCACAGCTGGGCCGAATGCTGTCTGCCCATTGGGTCTGGCTGGGACCTTTCACATGCAACTCATTTGTAAGCTCTCTGTTTCCCCTACAGATGTTTCTCACTTCTCCACCGGAGATGGAAAAACAGTTCTTTCAAGCAATCTTCCAAGGGGATCCGCAGCCTAAGGCCACCCCTCGATCGGACAAGAGTCACTGATCTGAGGAGGAATGAAGATGGAGAGGGGGGAAGGCAGAGCCTACTCCTCAGACTGGTGGTGCTGTGCTTATAACAAAGGGGGTCTGGGGGGGGGCATTCTGGGGCTATTTTTGGCAGCGACAGCTGCTTACAAAGGCCAAGAAGGAAACACTGCATGCTCAAGGGGAAGAATCCTAGCTGGGCTCACTGGAGGACAGGGGGCTCCCCCATTGGCCACTAAGCAGCTCCCCAGGGCCCCCGCTGGCTGAGTTACAAAATAAGCCACGCCTCTCAGCGGCTGTTTGTCCTTGGAGCGTGAGCCATTCATCCACTCTGCAAATACCAGGTGACGGCTGTCCAGAGGAAACCCTCCGGTGGGGAGAGGGGGAGCAGTGAGCTGGCGATTGTAAAACAGTGATAAGGGTTTATCTCTTGAGCACCAGACCCGTGTGAAGCACAGAAGGGTGATTGCCTAAGGGTTTGAAGAGAATCCGGGGGTAAAGGCTGAAAGATACAGGTTGGATGACTGTGCCATCAGGTGACTGCAATCCATGCAACAGCGATGGGCCCCCAAGTGCTTGGGATGTGTGTACTTATCCCTCTCTCCTGGAACATAGATAAGATCCCTCACCACCTGTCTGTGGCGGCTTGTGTGAAGCTGGAAGTTAAGTCCCGGGTGTCTCAAAGGCCAGCAGGGTCACTCCCTGCCAGCAGGTGTCAGCAGAGCTTCCAGACTGCGAGCAGACTATACAGACGACATAGCAGGAATTACACTAACATCTAAACCAGGGGTCCTCAGACTACGGCCCGCGGGCCACATGTGGCCATGGACATTTATCCGGGTGTTTTGGCTGGCTGCTGCCTGTCCTGCTTAGCAGTCGACTCATCCCGGGCCCCTGCAATGAATTTGTTCATCGTTGTTTTGCTTTTTTCTAACTATAGTCCGTCCTTCCAATGGTCTGAGGGACAGTGAACTGGCCCCCTGTTTAAAAAGTTGGAGGACCCCTGAAAACCTTGTCGGTTACTGAAAACCTGATGAACTGAAGTGGAACAGGGTCAGAAACGGTGCCGGGTTTAAAATCAGGAAAAGTGTATCAGGGTTTCTCCTGTCACTATACTTAGTCAGTCTGTATGTCAGCAAATTAATGAGTTAGAGAAATTGAATTATATGAAGGAGAGAGTACAGCATCAGGATTGGAGGAAGGTTTATTAACAACCTGCAATATGTGGACGACACAACCTTGCTTGCTGCAATTGAGGAAGATGTGTAGTACTTCATGATAAAGATCACTCAGTACGGATTACAACTCGATATAAAGAAGACTCCGGGCTGAGCCCCAGTGGCGTAGTGGTTGTGCACAGGACTGCGGCCCACTGGGATGGAGGTTCAATTCCAGCTCCACGGAGCAAAGGCTGGGCCTCCTACTCCCACGACCAGAGGGCAGTGATGCCTAAAAAAATGAAATGAAATAAAATAAAAAAATAAAAAAAAAGAAGACTCGAATCCCCATGACTGAATCAATAAGCCACACCGTGAGAAATGGAGAAACGTCAGAGGTTGAGTAAGACTTCATCTTGCTGGGATCCACCATCAATGTTCATGAAACCAGCAGTCAAGAGATGGAAAGGCATGCGACGTGGGAGAAACCTGCTACACGAGACCTCTTTAAAATGTTGACAAGCCAAGATGTTCTTTTGAGGCCCAAGCTACGCCTGATTCAAGTCAGGGTATTTTCACTCGCTTCACAGGCATGTGAATGGTGGACTCTGAATCAAGACAGACCAAAGAAGACGCGAGCCATTTGAGTGGTGGGACGGGGGAAGAAAATTGAGAGCACCACAGATTGCCAAAAGTCTTAGTAGAAGTACAGCCAGCAGGCTCCTTAGAAGCCAGGATGGCAAGACTTTGTCTCAGATACTTTGTGAGGAGAGAATGGGTCCCTGGGGAGGGGCATCGGGCTTGTGAAGGAGAGGTGAAGCAAAAACACAGGCAGGCCTCTGAGGAGAGGAGTTGACAGTGGCTGCACCAATGGGCTCAACCGTGAGAACAATCAGTACTTCCTTCTGAGCCAGAAGCCCCTGAGCCAGAGCCACCGGGATGACAAGTAAGAATAACCACGAGTAGATGAGGAGAACTTCCAGGGATTAAAGCCTTGTCTATTCCCCAGCCCCGGTTCCTTCCAGAAATGCATTCTTTGCACAGCAACTGCCCGTTGTGTGGGGATGGAGGCTGGCACAGATGATGAGCTCCTAGAGTCGTGCCCCGACCGTCTTCACTTCCATCATGAAGGGGTTAGCAATTAAAGTCAGTCGGGCACTGGCAGGATGGAGATTCCAGCGAACCATGATTACCCAAGGGCTGAACGTTAGCAGGGTGCGCGGCCATTTGGAAAGCACCAAAGCAGCACAGCGTCCCAGGCGAACACCGGTCCCGATACCTAGAATTCTTAGATGCTCAGGAGACTTCAGCAATCCGTGAAAGCAGGGCACGGCCTTGGCTCAAGGGTCGAGATTTCGTTCTGGGCAAACTGGCAAGAAATCCGGCTGTCTCAGCGTCTTGCGGGGTGTGGGGGTGAGGGGAAGTTGGAGCCCCAGGGAGCCACCGCTAGCGGCTGTCGGTGGGCAGGGGTGGAACCGGCACCCATTAGGCCCCACGGCAGAAATTGCTGACCCGATGGACAGTAGCAGCCGCAGGAATTCAGACGGGATCAAAAAGGAGCGAGACCGTGTCCCACTGTCACCCAACCCCTAGCTGTATTGAAAGCAGAGTCAAGGCTTCCGGCGAAACACACTCTCCGCCCCACACCCTCATTGGCGGGCTCAGCTCTTAGGCAAATTTAGGACCCGCAGCACAATCCTATTGGACGTTTGGCTGAATCTCCGCCCCCGTCCTAACTCCGCCCCGCCTGTACATTGGGTAGCTCTGTTCTGGGGGCGGTTTCAGTAGAAATTGTCCACCTAGTCTGTGCTTCCATTGGTCTACTTTGATTTGAGGGGCTGGTCCCAGCCCAGACGCTAAACCCCGCCTTACGTTTCCATTGGTCGCACTGCCACTCCCGAAGTTTCCGACTCCGCCCTAGAGCCGTTCCTTACTGCCCATTGGCGGGCTCTGTTGTGGGAGGCGGGCGCCGGCCGCGCTCGCGGGCCCTGTGGCCGTTCCGGCAAAACGAGCGGACCGAAGCGGCGTTGGCCCGAAACAGACATGACGCCCGAGGACCAGGAGGAGACGCTGCCGCTGCTGGGGCTGCCCGGCAGCAGGTGAGCGGGCGGCGGGGCCCGGGGCGGAGAGCGCGGCCTCGCCCGCTGCCCCTCCTCCGCCCCGCTCACCACCCTGTCCCGGCAGCGTCCCCCGCGGCCGCCGGGTCTTCCTCGCCGCCTTTGCAGCCGCCCTGGGCCCGCTCAGCTTCGGCTTCGCGCTCGGCTACAGCTCCCCGGCCATCCCGAGCCTGCGGCGCGACGTGCCCCCGGCCCCGCGCCCGGACGATGACGCGGCCTCCTGGTTCGGGGTGAGACTCCGGCCCGGGACCCTTCCCCCGCAGCCCAGTCGGGCGGGCACTGGGCGTCCAACCCGGCTCCCTTCGCCCGGGGGTCACCCCTGTGCGCCCTCCACCCCAGGACCCCCAGCTCTTTTCTGGGGATGCCGTGGACTAAAGGGGGAAGGTGAGGGGGGGCCCCGGGCGTCCTCGGCTCAGCCTGCCACCCGCTCGCCTCCCAGGCCATCGTCACCCTGGGCGCCGCGGCGGGGGGCGTGCTGGGCGGCTGGCTGGTGGACCGCGCCGGGCGCAAGCTGAGCCTCCTGCTGTGCGCCCTGCCCTTCGTGGCCGGCTTCGCCGTCATCACCGCGGCCCAGGACCTGTGGATGCTGCTCGGGGGCCGCCTCCTCACCGGCCTGGCTTGCGGCGTCGCCTCGCTGGTGGCCCCGGTGAGTGTCCACCTGCGACCGAGGAAAGGGAGTGGGACAGGCTGCTCCCGACCTGGGGCGTGGCTCCCCCGCCCGTGCTCCGCCCACCCACCCACCCGGATTACAAAGCCTCCTGTAAAACCTCTTCCTCTCCGCACAGACCCTGGAAGGGGCCCACTGTACAGCTGGATCTCAGCCTTAAATGGAGGGGTCTTTCCACCGCCACCGGAGTCCAGGACTGTCCCCTGTAACTGACCTTCCCTTTGAGTTTACACACATGCTGGATGGCCCCCTTCTGTCATTCCCGCCGCCTAAAGGCCCTGCCCTACTGGCCACTTAGGCTGGAGTTTGTCGGCGAGTGAGGGCTACCAGAGCCCACTGCTCACCCACCGCCCAGCCCAAAGCTCGCTCTCCCTCCCCAGCCCTGAGAACTTAATGTTTCACGTTGGCCAGTGGATTGCAAGGTCAGCAGTTTGAAAGTGTCAGCTGCTCCTTGGGACAAAGATGAAGATCTTTCCCTCCTGTGAAGAGGCCGCCTGGGAAACCCACAGGGCAGTTCTGCCCTGCCCTCCAGGCTGCCCTGAGGCAGCATCAACTCTGATGGCACTGAGGGACGCCCTGCCGACAGACAGACTTTGGCATCATGTGTGCCTGGGCTCAGATCCCGGCTCTGCCACCTACCTGGGCAGGGCGCCTCACTGAACCTGTTTTCCTCCTTTGTAAAGTGGGGGGGGGTGAGGGGGGAGGTTATTAGGCAGTGACTATGAGGAGTTCGGGGGACTTGGCTCACTCTGCTGTGGGAGGCCTTGGGCTCTGGTGGGGTGAGGGAGTGGGGAATCACTGAGTCACCCAGGAACTGCTGCTGGGGTGGGGGCCTCTCCTCCCCAGCCTGGTGAAGAGGGAAACAATAGCCAGACATCCTCCCCGGTCACCCCTCTGCTCCTCCAACTCCTCTCACCTGCACTGGCTGGGCAGCAGCAAGGAGAAGGGGGTGCTTTTTAATTCATGACAAAACAGACTTGTCTTCTTTATGGGCCCCCCCCCCCCAAAAAAAAGAAAAATCTGCCATCGAGTTGATTCTGACTCATAGCGACCTCACAGGAAAGGGATGAACTGCCCCCGTGGGCTCCTGAGACTGTCACTCTTGGTGGGAACAAAAAGCCTCGTTTTTCTTCTAAGGAGCAGCTGCTGGTTTTGAACTACTGACCTTACAGTTAGCGGCACGTACTTGAGCCACTATATCGCCAGGGCTCCTGAGTCTGACTCATAGCGCCCCTAGAGGCCAAAGTAGAAGTGCCTTCCATGCTTCCCCTTCCGTGCTGCCAATCGTTACGGAAGCAGATGGCCACGTCTTCCTCCCAAGGAGTGCTAGGAGGTTCAAACCACCAACCTTTTGGTTAGCAGTGAGTGCTCATCACACATGCCCGGGGTTCCCAGGAGCCTAAGGGTGGGGGGAATAACCCGAAAGTATGGGCAAAGCCCTGGGAACCCCTGAGCCCAGGAGGAGTGCTGACAGCCACTGGTAAGAGAGTCTAGGAGTTCTGCCTTTTCACTCCGGAGGTGCTGCTCACACTACTGTGGTTCCGAGGCCAGCAGCCTGGAGAGCTCTCAGGGCAGAATCTCAGGCCCCACCCCAGACCTGTCCAGTGGGAATTGACATTTTCTCCAAGGGATGTACACACTGACGTTTCAGAAGCTCCATGCTTGTGCTCTCTGCAGACACACACACCACCACCACCATGACCTGAAAGCTGGAAACCCCAGGGACAGGGTAGAGTGAGGTGGGGAATGGGAAAGACTCTGTTGGCCAGGGACAATGTGTTTAGGGATGCCCAGTGCCTGCTGCAGCCCCAGTGTGTCTCAGCTCTGGAGAGCTGAGGCTTCTGGACCTTCGGAACCTCGTAGCCATCAAGTAAAGCCTCCTCTCCTCTTGATTGCCGGCAGGTGTACATCTCTGAAATCGCCTACCCGGCAATCCGGGGGCTGCTGGGCTCCTGTGTGCAGCTGATGGTCGTCACGGGCATCTTCCTGGCCTACATGGCAGGTACGCTTTCCCGCACACTGGGGAGCCTGTCAGGGGCCAAGTGCTCATTCTGCAGGTCACACAGCTGGTCCCCAAGGAGTCCTGCCTCTCTGGGATTTGAGGGTGCATGGGCATTCTCTACTGAGGGTGCATCCACACCTTCCAAGGGGAGAAGCCCACTGAGTTGAGCCAACCTGTGAGGTCAGTATATTATGGGCATGACCAGAGCAGGGAACCCCAGACAGGGTCCGGGGGGGAGGGGGGCTGAGTGTGTGTGTGTGTGTGTGTGTGTGTGTGTGTCCAGAAATCCTGACAGCTGGAAAGGCCTCAGCAAGGCCACTGTTGGCTTCACCAGGTCAGGTGAGGCCAGCAGCTTCCCAGGGACTCCGAGGGCAGGACAGCTGCAGGAGGCAGAGGGGCTCCCACTAAAAGTGGGGTAGCAATTCAGGTCAGACACTCCTGGGTGGGAGATAGCTGCCCCCCCCTCCAAATGATGTGCCCCTGGCCATGTCACACCGCCCTGGCTGGGCAGAGTGCTGGGGGCACCACGGGTCAGTGGTTCGCACTCAGCAGTCGTTTCTCGGGAGACAGAGGAGGCTGTCTTTACAGGGAACCCAGAGGGGTTGTAGGGCTGAAGTGAGTCAGAATTGACTCGGCGGCAGAGAATTGTGTGGGGCTTGTGTGGGGGACACACAAAGTGCCTGGTGGCAGGCCCCAGGTGAGAACTGCCCAGAGTGGCCTAAGAGCCACAGGTGCAGGCTGACCAGCCAGGTGTATCTTCTGGGGTGCAGCGTGAGCGATGTGCAGGACAGTCTGTGACTATCCACTTACCGTACTGGTTCCAATTCCTCCCTTTGGCCTCCTTCCTGGCTGCCCCTACCTCTTGAGTTCACCCCCGGCAACTGTTGCCCCCTGTCTGCCGTGGCCAGTTGGTCTCAGGGGGGCATGCCTCCCTGGTGGTGATCTTTGTAGGCCTGTCTACTGTGTAGGATTTTCAGATGCTGGGGTTTTTTTTGTTCTTGTTGTTGTTTTGAAGTCTATCTCTAGGCTTCTATCTCTGGGCGGACTCACACCAGGGACATTTTGGTGAGCAGCTGAGTGTGCACATTATTCACACCACTAAGCCACTAAATCCCCGAGAGTGCAAAGGGGAAGAGTCTTCTGTGAAGTCTCCCCCTGCCTCCCTCTTCTCTCAGGAAGCCAGGGGTGCCTTTGAGCTCTAAGCTACGCCTGACCTGAGCCATGACATTGTCAGTTGCCTCATATGTGCTTGACAGTTAGACTTTGAGGAAGAACTGGCGCGTTTGAAGGACAGTGCTGGAGCAGCCGATTGAAGGTAGCGTGGACGGCCCAAGGAACACACAGACCTGGCTGGGAAGAAGGGCAGCCGGGTGTGCCGAGAGGCCAGGCTGGCGGGACTTCATTGCAGTCCAGTGGACCTGTTCTCCGGAGAGGCTGGGCCCTGGAGAAGGACCTGCTGCTTGGGAAAGCAGGGGGTGTCGGGGAGCAGTGAGAAAGAGAAAGCCCCTCGATCAGGTAGACTGACACAAGGGCTCCGCCCCACGAAGACTGGCGCAGAGGGTCAGGACTTGGCAGCGTTTCCCTCCGACGGGCACAGGGCTCACCTGACAGCAACACTCCCTATCTCCCTGCCCGCATCAGTGATGTGTCTCGGCCCACAGCCAGCCTTCCAGTCAGGTTCTTGCCCAGCAGCTGCTCCGAGGGAGAAAGAGGAGGCTGTGCGCACCTGCGAAGATGTCTGAGCCTCTAGGGAGCACTCCTTGTTCAGCCTGACGGCGGCACAGGCAGCTCCCCGGGCAGCCACAGTGTGAGTGACGTCTCCCATCGTCTCCAGCTGGCCAGTGCCATCTCCGCGTGTTGACGATATTGTGTCAGCCATCATAAAAACGAAGGCAGGCACACAGGGGCAGTCAGTCCGCCGAGTCCTCCTCGGAGCTGAGCCCCTGCGGTTGGCGGTGCAGTCATGCCCGTGGCTGGTCCTGACGCCCGTGCCCCCATCAGGCTGGATCATGGAGTGGCGCTGGCTGGCGGTGCTGGGCTGTGTGCCCCCGACCCTCATGCTACTGCTCATGTACTGCATGCCTGAGACCCCACGCTTCCTGCTGGCACAGCACAGGCCCCAAGAAGCTGCGGCCGCCCTGCAGTTCCTGTGGGGCTCCCAACAGGACGGGGAGGAGCCCCCCGCCAGGGAGGAGCACCAGGTGAGGCTCTGGAGTTGGGAGCTCTGGGGAGCAGGGCTGACATGACCCCTTTTCGGTGAGCCCGCTCCCAGCCCACTCCCCGCAGGGAGGATGGCAGACCCACCGTGGGTCTGTCTGAGCAGGCGGAGGGCAGCGGCCGCCTTGAGCTTCGAGTCTGTCCCGGGAAGAGGAAGGTCACCGGTGCTAACCTGAGGGCCAGGAGCTCACCAGATCACTACAGGGTGGGGGTGGGGGGCAAGGAAAGGGTTAAGTCTAGATTGTGGAGTCAGACCTGGGTCTGAACCTCCAACTCTGCCACCCACCTCCCTGCTCTGTGGCCTTCCCATCTGTTTCTCCCCGCCCCCCCACCCCCAACAACTGTGTCTGCATGCTCTGGGGGAGGCCCCAAGGAGGGGCTGGAGGCAGGGAGGGCTGGGGTGCCTAGAACTCCCAGTTTGCCCCCAGCCATTCATGAAAAGATGGGGCAGGCCAGGGTCTCCTCACTTCACAGATGGGAGGAGTGGGCATGATAAAGAACTCATTCCTCTCTGGCCCTGAGGACGGACACAGGTGGACCCTGAATGAGAGGCTGGGCTAGGACTCCCCTGAAGCCTGCGGTAGGGGGTAGCCAACACGATAGTCTGTCTCTCTCTGAGCAGGGCTTCCACCTGGCCCAGCTGCGGCGGCCGGGGGTCTACAAGCCCTTCCTCATCGGCGTGTCCCTGATGGTCCTCCAGCAGCTGTCCGGGATCAATGCTGTCATGTTCTATGCAGAGACCATCTTTGAGGAGGCCAAGTTCAAGGTAAAGCGACCTCAGGCCCCTGGCGTGCACTTCCTCCCCAAAGCAGGGCCCTGTGGGGGTGGGGGAGGTTGCCCTCCCAGCAGAGGGATGAGCCGGCCCACCAGAACCACTGTCTCCCACCTCCCTACCCCACAGGACAGCAACCTGGCCTCTGTGGTTGTGGGCGTCATCCAGGTGCTGTTCACAGCCACCGCAGCACTCATCATGGACAGGGCTGGGCGGAGGCTGCTTCTGGTCTTGTCAGGTGAGGGCCCAGCCCACCCCTCGCGCCCACCCCCTCCATCCCCACACACACAGGGCCCTGGTGGCCGGCCACATCCCAGCCTCAGTGGGCCTCACCCTCAGAGGGAAGCCATGAAGATGGGTCAGACCCCAGCCCTCATTGAACAGTGGAGAAACCAAGCTCCAGGAAGTGACATGAAGCCAGTGGTCCCTCAGCTTCCCCCTCTGGGAAAAGGGGGCCGGGTCACCCCTCCCTGCATGCGGTGTGGAGGAACGGCAAGCAGCCGTCTGAGGCCTGGCCCTGTGCTGCTCCCCCAGCCCCCCGCCCCCTGCCAGCCTAGCTAAGAAGACTCTGTGTCCTGAAACCTCTTGGAGTGTGCTGAGACTTGGGGTGTCAGCGGGGCATGGGGGGGTGGCAGGGAGGTGCCACTCCATGGAGTCCCGGGCGAAGTGCTGGGGTGCCAGGCTCCCAGGGCCCCACCCCACTTGCTGCCCCGCAAGCCTGGTTGCTGTGGCAGCCCCAGTCTGCAGGCGGTGGGCAGTAGGAGGGGCAGCCCCTCTCAGTCCTCCCCACACCCCCGCAGGCATGGTCATGGTACTCAGCACCAGCACCTTCGGGGCCTACTTCAGGATGACCCAGGGCAGTCCCACCAACTCCTCCCACGTGGACGCCATGGCTCCCGTGGCCGCCGAGCCCGTGGAGGCCAGCGCGGGGCTGGCCTGGCTGGCCGTGGGGAGCATGTGCTTCTTCATCGCAGGTGAGCAGGCCCCGTGGCTCAGACCCACCACCCACACTGCTGTGAGAAAGAAGAGGCCGTCTGCTCTGAGAGGCGCAGCCTACGGGGCGGTACTGCTCTGCCCACGGGGGCCGCTGTGCATCTGAGTCAACTCCTTAAAGGAGGGCGGGGGGGCTGATTTTCCAGTTCAATGTTCATTTCACATCATCTCCAACTCAGACCAGGGCCCCCCAACAACCCCCACCCCTCACCCCATGATCGCAGATGCAAAGTCTGATACACAAGGAGGGAGGGACCAGCCTGGGCCTCAGAGCGTGAAGGCGACAAACTGGTGGGACCAGCGTGGGCCCAGGGCCCTGACCGCCTGTCTTGGCCCCTCAGGCTTCGCTCTGGGCTGGGGGCCCATCCCATGGCTTCTGATGTCAGAGATCTT
>PVJH01030466.1:0-24802 GCA_004026705.1 Nesogale talazaci
AGGAAAAGATATCCCGGGACTGACCAACACAACTGTGCCTCATTGTCTAGGGCCCCAAAGAGCAATGCCTGGGGCCCCAAAGAGCAAGCAGGGTCCAGGAACTCTTCAATATCTGGACAGAAGACAACATCTGTGGTGAGAAAGCCCCTGAACAATGAAGGCAAGAAACCCAAGATCAAAATACCCAAGATGCAGCATCGCATGACCACATGTGTTCGGCAACTCCATGACTCTGAAGGAGCAGAGCATCAAAAATAACAAGAAGGAGACCCCAGAATATGTCAAACTTTTGGCCAAGACAAAGAAAAACTTGAGGGACAGATGGCTAAGAGAGAGAGAAGCTTACCTCTCTGAAAACTTTCGCCTCCAAGGTGAAGTACAGCTAAAAAATAAAATCGATTTCTCAGAGTAGCAAATCAAAAATTTCATTATATAAAAAGAAAGAAAGTGTGCAAGAGAGGAAAGGTAAAAAGGAAGGAAAAAAGGAAGGGAGGAAGGGTAAAGGGCATTAAGAAGGGACCGTTGGTATGCTAACTGACTTAGACCCTGGGGGGATCGCTTCGAGAGGAGTAAAGAAGCCAAGGAGATCCATTCTTTTTTCTCTGTGAGATGGAACACCATAGTGGGATGAAGTGGGGAGGAGGAAGTTCCATACCCCTCATTCAGAATTAATCACATGCACCCTCTGGAATCTAGAATCTGAGCCCTCCACCCCCCCCCCCAAATAATGACTGACTTTGGGTACTAGCCCTTAGTCTCTGGATCCCCTGAAAAATATCATCTGGAGAAGTGGGTTGACAGATGTTTTCCATCAAATCCTTTACAGAAAAACAGCTAAGAGGGTTTACAAATCCCTAAACAAACACGACCACCAATGTCAAATGCTTGAAAAGCTGGGCTTTGCATCAGCAGGAATTAAAATAAGCTTAGGTGGGGGAAAAAAGAGTCTTATATTATTCCTATTTTCATTACTGATAAAGTCCCTTCAGATTTCCCTGTGGGTAACCAGCCAGCCATATTAGCTGGCTACAGTCCATCAGAACAGGTCTTTGATAGTAATATGTACAGGGCATGTTGAGTATATGTGTGTCAGAGATGAGAGAGTTTTCTGGAAGTCTCTCTTGGGTGTTCAACTTCCTTAATTGGCAGACCCCTTGTAAACACAGACAATATGGCAAACCTTTCAACTGGGCACAGTGTGACAGAAAACTCTTCTTAACGCTCCCCTGCTTTTGTTTCTCATTCACTCCAGCTTTAGAGAATGGCCACCTTTCTCTGCCGGAGCCATTCTTTCTGTACAAGAAATAAGATGAATTTCTGACAAAGCTGAGCATCACGCGCCCCCTAGGGTAAAGGGGTTCAGAGCAGCAGAAAGGGTGGCTATAGGACGGAGCTGGGACCTGAGGTTCCAAAAGCGGAAAAGGTAATGGCTAGTCAACTGAATTATCTGATCTCTCTTTTCTCATTGACACTTGGTCCCACAGGAGCCCTAAGCTGAACATCTTGCTGAGGGCATCTGAAAATATTGAGGGCCTAAGAAAGAATGAAAAGTTTTAGGCCATTTATAAGGTGGGAGAACAATTCAGCCTACATTATCACAAGAAGTTTCCTTCTTGCAAGTTAGGTAGGTCAAACAGGGGATTTTATCTTTAGGCAAAGTCTGTAAAACTAAGTGAAAGGGGGCTGAGCCCTGGTGGCATAAGTGGTTGAGTGTGGGACTGCAGCCTGTGGGCTTGGCGGCTCAAATCCAGCCGCGGCTCTCAGGAGCAGTGCTGGGTAGCTCCTATGACCACCAGAGGGCAATGATGCTCTCCCCCCCCCCTAAAAAGAGAGAGAGAACTAAGTGAAAGACTATGATGAAAACACATCTCGGACCTTTTGAAAGATGCAGAATCCATCCAGAGGAAAAGGAAACGCTATACTAAGTACAGGGGAAAGGAAGGTTGACTAAAGGTCACATGTGGGGTGGGGGTGGAGAATGTAGAGGAAAGGAAGTGTATTAGTCCAGGTAGACTAGAGAAACAAATCCAGGGAGGCTTATATATGTATAGAAAGAGTTTTTATATAATGAGTAATTGTACATTAAGAAAACATCCCGAAAGAAAAAAGAAGAAAAGAAAACATCCTAGCCCAGTCCGGATCAAGTCCATAAGTCCACTATTAGCACTTATGTCCAATATAAATCTGTAAAGTCCTCTTCAGAGTCACAAAACACATGCAATGGCGCTGAGTGTAGAAAGATCACAGGCCAGTGGGGAGTCTTGTGGATCCAGTGGCATTGTAAGCATCTCAGAACTGGCAGGGATCTGCAGGTAGCTTTTCTGGCTCCTAAGGTCTGGCTCCATCAGCCTCTTTTCAGGTGTCTTCAATACAGGGATTTCTTCCAGGGAATGAGCAGAGAGAAAAAGTGTGTCTCCCACCTCCAAGGAAGAAAACCAGTTCCTAGAATTCTTTGGAGTAGGCCAGGCTCACACAGAGGCCTCATTGGCTATATCCTGATTGACAGGCTAGACTCCATCCTTATATTCTTAATCCTCAAATTTACACCAGATTATGTAACTACCACAGGATGGGGGGTGGGGCGGGTAGGGAAAGCAAATATTTTCAAATGGATTGTGATAGCAGTTGTACAATAATGTTTGCTCTGATTGAACTGTGGAATGTTATGATACCTGTAAGAGCTCCCAATAAAATGATTGAGAAAAACAAAAATGAAATTCCCCTCCCTGTACTGCCCTCACCCAAGATGCACAACATTGTGTTTGGAAATTTTTCTTCCCTGGCTTCATTTTGTGCCATGATCATTCCAAAAGTCAAAGATCTTTCTCATCTGCCACTGTTTCCACTCAAGGAAAGCACTCTTGAAAGCCCAACCCACCTGAGTTTCAAATGGACAATACAGTGGTAAGAAATATTCTCTAACAGGAACTCTGAAGCAGCATGGTTCATGGGTAGGACAGTCACTTTGGTAAGAGGTCCCATTCTTTATAGTCAAGTCTACTGATAATCAATCAGAGGTTTTTAGCATTTTGTGAACAGATAAAATTATCTTCCAAGTTTTTTTGTCAATAAGTATACTGCTTTCCTATTTCAGAGAAAAGAGGACTTGGATTCCCTAATGCCCTCATTTCTCCCTTCCATTTAAAGGCATTTTGTGCACATTATGGAGCAGGAAAAGGAGTCTTGCTGAAGTTGTGGCTTTCACTGGGATGGTAATTGCAAGGTCAGCATTTGGAAACCCACCAGCTGCTGCACTAGAGAAAGATGAAGCCATCCGCTCCCATGAAGATTTGCAGTCTTAGAGACTCACAGGGCCTGTTCTAACTCTGTCTGATAGAGGTCAGAATCACTTTGAAGACTGAATTTGGTATTTTATTTTGGTGGAGCAAGGATTTTGCCAGGTAGGAGCTAGGCATAGTCTCTCTGTCACCACACCTTCTTCCTTACAGGTTGCCACTCACTCAATGGGCCTGTCCTGAGCCTTTGACATGCAGGACCTTGGGTGGTGAACCAGGAGGTGGTACCCTGTTCATTCTCACTAAGCAGAGTAGTAATATCTTACTCCCTCCTATCACTGAAGTCTCTTCTCTACTTTTTTTTTCCTAACCTGAAATTCAATCTAACCTGACATTCATATCCCCAAGTATGGATCAGAAAGTCCCAGCCCATGTAATTCATGGCTTTGTTCAGCTGAAAATAGACATTTCTAGGAATATTATGCCTTACAATGAAATACCAATAACTCTGCTTTAATTGTTATCATGGAACACCATTTTAAAACAATAGTCAAGTAAATACGAACTGTCTCATCCATCATCAAGCTAGTTTATAAGAATAGGTCTTGCCTCTTGCAGTTTCTGAAACTCTCACACAATAAAATAAAAATAATAATATTAAAAATTATTAACTACTGTTATCTATCGAGTGGGTCCTAGTGGCACAGTGTGGGGAGCAAGGTCAGCAGTGCATGTCTACCTTGTCAGAGAAATGGGCGACAGCTGGCTCCAGTGATGACTTAGTCTGGAGTACTCCTATTCTTTCCTACTGCGTCACTACATCACCATCAACGGGGCAGCATGGATTCATTTGTCCAGTAAGGAGTCCTGCTGGTGCAAAGAGTGAGTGCCCAGCGGCTGACACAAAGGCTGATGGCTCTAACTCATCCTGCTGGGGAAAGACCTGGTTGAGCACACCCTGTGGGGCGGTTGCAAAAATCGACTCTCTGGCACATAATAACCAAAACAACCCATATTTTGTAATCCTGTTGTTAGTTTTATAGGATTTGAAAAAAGCAGGTCTTTGGAGGAGATGAAGATTAAATATGCCATCTTCAATGTAGCGGATTATGTACTGACCTGTGAGCCAGGTGGGTTCAAACTCACCAGCTGCTCCATAGGAAAAACGTGATGCTGCCTCTTACTGTAAAGATTGAAAGTTTTACCTGGGCGGCCACCAGCCCCCAACAGAGGGACGACCATGTCCAGTAGGGTAGCTATCAGTCAGAGTGGACAGGAAAGCCTGGAGTATGTTTTGTTTTCGCTTGAAATGAATGCTATTATTAATCTCATTTACAAGTCTAGAATCCAAGGACCATGCAGCCAGTAGGGATCAGAGTGAGAATGGGCTGCACAATTCATAGCTTGGCTATATATTTTGTACAATCTTTTCTTGGGTATATACTTGACATCTGTACTACACTAACTCCCATCTCGGTTTGAAGCAGCAATTGGGTTCTAAGTGTGACTCTGTAGCCCTCATCACTACCAAGCAAGGGACAGAGGAAGGAGTGGGAACCTAGCTGTTGTCTCAAAAGAAGGACCACTGAGTGACCTGACATAGCCCCAGTTTGCAATTCAGTGCTCATGTGCCTCGCTCCCTGCTACAGCCTCTGAGTAAGGAGATGAGTTGCTGGGGTGTCAGAAAGGTACAGGGCGACACAGGGCTGGTGGCTGATTTTATTGCCTTGTGGTCTGCCTGACCCGGTTCTTTGAAATCCACAATGCTTGGAAGGTATCAGCCTATATCACATTTTAGATGGCCAATGCAGCTAATGAATGAGTATTTATAGAATGAATTTATTAGGTGGAAATAGAAACACTTTCTTCTTTAGGAGAGCAGAAATCAACCAGCACAACTTAAAGGACTTCAAGCTGCCTACTCCCAAAGTCACTGCCACAATTCTGACTCTCATTACCTGTTGTTGAATTCTTGGGGAAGTCTTCTAATGGGTCTCACTGCTTCCTGTGGTTCCTGTCCGTATTAATCAGTATTAATCTTATGTATTCATCCTGAAAAAGTAATCATCCTAAGGACAACTAGGCCTATATATCACAAGTCTTCTTTTCTGCCATTAATAGTCCCTGCATTGCAGAAACTCTTCAGGTATTTCTCCCTCCCTCCACCCCCAATTAAAAAACAAAAAGAGTAGATATTTATAACCTTATCTATCATGACTTGTCTACCCTTATGTGCCCCTACAGATGTGTTTGAATTATGGTGCTGGTGAAGAATATTGGAAGTACCATGGACAGCCAAAAAAGACAAACAAATCTGTCTTGAAAGAAGTGTGGCCAGAGTGCTCCTTCAAACCAAGAAGAATGAGACTTTATTTTACATTCTATGGCTATGCCGTCAGGAGAGACCAGTTCCATCATTTTGGTAATGTAGAGGAGCAGTGAAAAGCAGGAAGGTCTCAAAGAGAAGGAGTGACACAGTGGCAGCAAAGTGTCCAGGCCCAGCCCTGGACAATGTTTCCTTCTGTTGTGTGTAGGGTCACTGTTGGTCAGGAGAGACTCCATTGTACTTAACAACAACTCGGATCCTAACAAGTTAGCTAAATCATCCCACATTATTCTCTGAGCACCTCTGGGGTTTTCGTCAGATCTTTCCCTCTATTGAAAATACAGGTCACTGCCACCAAGTGAATGCCAGCTCATGACCACCCTGTAGGATAGGAAAGAATTGCCCTTGTGAGTTTCTACTATGGGAGTAGAAAGTTTTACCTTTCCCTCAAAGACAAAGATAAATCAAAAGTATTACCTCTAGGGCTTCAGTCCACACATGCCCAGATTGATTCCATCCAACACGTGTTGAAACATGTCTCTGCGATTCATGTGTGGCTGGAGGCAAATAGGAGGGTCTCATTGGGGTGCCTCCAAAAAAGATTCAATCAAAATAGTTGCTTGCTGGGTCTGTTAAATAAAAGTCAGAGAGCACAATTTAGAAGACTAAGATGACTGTTTGGGGGAGGGAGTGATCCAAAGGGATCATCTTTATAGATCTTCTTGATGGACACAAGACAAAGTCTAGAGAAGTTTAAGATCTAATCCATTCAGACTTCCTTTTGTTCCCCAAGTGCAAAGAACAGTTCAAAGGAAGTGGTTTGAAAACCTCAGCTCATTGCCATCAAGTTGATGATGGTCAATATCAACCCTGTGGCACAGGGTTCCTGAGGCTATCAATCTTTATGGGAGCGGAAACCCTCACCTTTATCTCCAGGAGCACCTAGTGGGATTGAAATGCTGACTTTGCCATTAGCAACCCAATGCACAGTTCACTTCTCTACCAGGACCCTTAGAGGTGAATATCTACAGGATGTCAACGTTGATATTTTATAAATTGAATATCAGGGGAGGACTAGAGGGACGGAAACACAAACTTCAGAAGTGTGCAGTCCTAGATGGGAGCTGTGTCAAGAAGCAACTCTTCACATTTTAATGGCTTTGTGTCCAATGGTGAAATGAACTTACTTGGTTTGCCTCTTCTAATGGTGGATTGGTGAGTCTCACCCAGGGGTTGGGTGGAATCATGCAAATGAGAACTCAAAAACTGCACTCACTGCCATCAAGTCAATGCCATGTCATGGAGGCCCGACAGAACAGGGCGGAACTGCCCCTCTGTGCTTCTGAGACTGTACCCGTTGACAAGGAGGAGAAAGCCCTGTCTTTCTCTCACAGAACAGCTGGCACTTTTGAACTGCTGGCCTTGTGGTTAGCAGCCTCATGTGGTTAGCAGCCTCCTAATATAGGAGCTCGGTTTTGCCAATCCACTGGATATTTAAGTGAACCATCTCAGAAGCAGAAAGAGAGAGATGCTGTGACCATCGCTGTCTGGTGTGACAGCAGCAGCAAAAGCACCAGAGGCCAACCCACTGAAGTCAGAAGACTGAGCAGAAGGACAGCACTGACACTGGTGGCAGAGCAGTAGGTTCCCGGCCCAAAGAACAAGGCAGAGGCCAACTGAGAGGCCATGCACCGGAGAGAGATCATCTGCCACTGGCGCGTTGCTGAAAAGTGACATTGAAGGGGGACAAAAAGCATATCCTTAATATTCTGTCACATATTAGCTTACCTAGTAAACCCCAGAATTGTGTGTATTGTCTGTGAGCTCTGTGTGGCCATAGCAATGGATTATCTAACCCATTGGAGAAGTAGCGTGCCGGGGGCGGGGGGTGGGGGAGAAGGGCCAGTTGATGTCAGAGTAAGAAAAAGGATAAGTATTTCTACAGCAAAAATCCATGAGTCGGTGACTTCGGTGAACGGAATTGATTTTCCCTTAGCTTAGGAGGCTAGAAGTCTGAATTCAGGGCACCAGTTGTTGGTGAAGGCTTTCGGCTAGTGGGAAACCCTTCCTGTTCAGCATGTGGTTCTCGGTTCCTTGACAATCTTCATGTGGCATGACATCTGTTTTCCCCATCTCTGCTTGTTTTCATCGATGTTTCCTCTGCTTCATTTATATTTCAAAAGTGATTAGCTTTTGAAACAACACACTATACTGCTTTGACTTCAGTAGCAAATAAAACTTTCCTAACTACCTCTGTAACAGTGTTTCTCAACCTGTGTGAGTCACGACCCCTTTGGGGGTTAAACGACCCTTTCATAGGGGCTGCCTAAGACCATCTGAAAATACCTATTTCTGATGGTCTTAGGAACTGAAACACCACTCCTCTGCCCATCTCCAGGCGGGTCCGCCCACATGCAGATATCCTGACCTGGTGAGAAAGAAGCTACCCATATCTCAACCATCGCACTGATGTTGGCTTTTTACACATGCTGTGGCAAAATGTAGCCATCTAGCTTACTGTTTTATATTAAGACATGTTACACCGTGCTTCAAGAAAAAATTTCATTTATTTGTAATTAGAAATAAATATTTCACAATATATAATTGCATATTATTTTGTGATTAATCCCTATGCTTCAATTGTGTTCAATTGTTAACAATGAAAATGCCTCCTGCATATCAGATATTGACATTATGATTCATAATGTTAGTAAAATTACAGTTATGAAGTAGTCATGAAAATAATTTTATGGTGGGGAGTCACCACAGCATAGGACTTCTATCAAAGGATCATGGTGTTAGGAAGATTGAGAACCACCACCATAAAATATAGGCATGGGAAACAGGCCTGAGGGGAAAGCAACAGGACCAGAGGCTCCAGAGAGACTTAGGGGGAGGAGAAAGTGGGAAAGGGTGAGCAAACTGTGCCCTAGATAGAGGAACAGCAATGGAATTAAAATCAATAATGAGGAGGACATAGAGATCCTGGGGGTGTTGGAACAACATCCATATAACCAATTAGTAAGAGGCAGAAGAAGGGCAAACTTGATGGTGGGGCAGGAGAAAGGTAAAAGGTAGCAGGAAAGGTCTAGCAGAGAAGCAACAAGCCCACATGAGAGAAGCACAGCAGCCTGGGAGAACATGAGGTGTGAAGGGGCCAGGTAATGGTCATTGGAAGACCCAAAATAAACAAACAAAAACACATATTGTTCAAAATGAGGCGGGGTGGGGGGAGTGTCAGAGACCCAAAACCCATCTGTAGGCAATCAAACAACCCTCACAGAAGGGTCACAGGGAAAGGGTGACTCAACCAAGGTGCAGTATAGCACCAATGTAACACACAGCATTCCTCTTGTTCCTGGAGGCTTCTTCACCACTTCCCACCACCCTTCCCAGCCAAAGTCTGTCTTTCACTGTGAGCCAGACCTGGATGTGCACAGGTGCAGGTAATAGCTCCTGACACATGGAATTCAGGTCAGATAAACCCCTCAGGGAGTAGAGATACCAGAAGGGTAGGGGAAAAGTGGGGAGAGGATGAGGGAAGAAACTGTGGGGAAGGGAGAAAGCAGTTGGTGTAAGATATGAAAATAATAATAACTTATAATGTATCAAGAGGTCATGGGGAGAGAGGAAATAGAGGAGATGATGCCAATGGCTCAAATTGAAAGTAAATTTTTAGAAAATAATGATAGTAACCTCTTTGTCTTACGTACAAATATGCTTGATACAATTGATGCACGGATTGTTATAAGAGCTGTAAGAGCCCACAATAAAATGATTTAAGATGATTTAAAAGCAAATCTTCCTCCAATATGGGATTACATCCATATGTATGGGAGTTAAGATTCCAACACATATTCTCGGAAGGCCAATTTAACCCATAACATTTCATTCTTTGCTGCCCTCTAAAATTCATGTCCTTCCCACATGCAGAACACATTCACTCTACCACACCACCCACAAATCTTATATAAAGGCTACATTAAAATCTCATATAAATCATTCAAATCAACTGTATGTCACAATGTTTGCATCCCATCCTGGGGAATAAGATCTTTATCTGTTGTGGTTGTTGTTGTTAGGTGTGATGGAGTCAGTTCTGATTCATGGCCTGGGTTTGTTTCATTCTCACAATCATTGCCATACTTAAACCCATTGTCATAGCCATTGTGTCGATCCATCTCAGGAGAATCTTCCTCTTTTTTCACTGACCCAATAATCATTCAGTTTCCCGCCTTTGAAACATATGTCCATGCCTTTTTTCTGTATGTTTTATTTCTGATTCAAAGGAATGCATTTTATATTTTAGAATACTGTATTTATATGTATTTTAAATATCTTCTGAAAGTTATAGTTTGGCATTTCAATTTCTCTTACATTACATTTTTATTTAAAAGATATTTTTATTTTTGTGCTGCAAATTTTTTTTCTATTGTAGTTGATGACATGAATTACATGTATCATCCATATCTATTTCCACATCCTTTTCATCACCCCAAATAGAAACTCATTATCCATTAAGCACTAACTGCCCACTGACTCTTTAATTAGGCCAAGGTGGTCACTACTCTGTTTATCTCTATGCATTTGCTTAAATAGTTCTTATCATATAATATTTGTCCTTTGCTCCTGACTTCTTTCTAAGCATATGTATTTCAAAGTTTCTTATGGCACAGCATATATCTGATCATCATTCCCCTTTGACTAATAAATAACTTCATTATTCTCTGAATAATAGTCCACTGTATGGATAGACCAACCACATTTTATCTAGTCATCCCCCTTCCTTCTTTCCTTTTTTATTGTGAATTAAGGACCATAAACTTGGTATTCAACAGTTCAAATCTCCCATTTTATCCTCTGATTTCTCTTCTCTTTCATGTGGTCCTCCATCCACTCTTCTACCCGAGTCACCATTTGTCAGGCCTCTAGTCCATTGCTTCTTCTTCCCTCTTTTTGTCTCCTCCTCGGTACAATTCTTAAAGGTCCAGTGTATTGAAAAGTTTTAGAAGAGGAATAGTTCATTTAGTTTTGTAACGATGCATAGCTTTTATAAATATGGCTCTTTTATCATTTTGAAATAGTTTATTAGTGATTCAATAGGTATTGCCTTTCCTAACAGAGACACCAACACACTCCCAATTGATTGTTCCATTTTTATCGCATTAAATATTGTTATTAGTTACATTGTTGTGGTTTTGAGATCATATAAAGTCAATTTTCAACTCAAAGAGAATCCATATGTCAGAGATCAATTGTTTCATATGCTTTCCTAAATGTTAATCCACAGAGAAGCACATCACCAGGTCTTTCCCCTTCAGAGCCTATGTTCCCTGGACTGCTTGTGAATTTTATTAGAGTTAGTATTTATGTTTGTCTGATTCATGGGATATGAAGAGTTTAGCTTGTTTGTTTTGATCCACAGAACAGAATCTGGTTCAAAATTCTCTTCCAAGCAATCATGAGGACAATTAATGTATAAATGTGCTTGACATACAATGGGTGGATGCATGGATTATGATAAGAGTTATATGAGCCCCAATAAAATGATTAAAAGGAGAAGGAGGAGGAGGAGGAGGAGGAGAAGAAGAAGAAGAAGAAATATTTTCCAGAAAGTATTCTTCCATAAATATTGTTGGATTACTTTCCCTCTTAACATTTTCAGTATTTTTTCCAAAGCAGAAAAGGTTTTCAGAGTCAGAGGGTGTACCCTAGCCTTAACTATTTCTCTCTCACCTCTATCTTTTCATGATTTCATTACCCTCAGGGTAATTTGCTCAGACTTATTTCTGCATCTCCAGATTAGAGATAAAAGTTCTTGGATGTCCTGAGATGACAGAGCCGTATTAAGATTTGTCATGAGGGTTTAGCAGAACACACTTAGAAGGAGTCTTATTTCTTTGGTGTTTATAAAGACTTGCTTTCTGAATCAATATATCAAAAGCTGATGCTAGCAGTGGATATTAAACTATCCATCAAAGGTCTATGCTTAAGGGAAACCTAACTATAATGAAAGTATTTGTTACAAAGAACTTTATTTTTAAGTGATTAAGAGAGGGAAAACAGACCTTTTTTTTTTTTTTTTTTTTTTACAAAAGGACAAGAAATCACACTTCTGTTGAAGTCCTGGGTGCCAAAAACAATTATCTCCTATAAGAATTTCTAATAGTTAAGCCCAAGCTTTATGTAGCTCTAGGGTTAAATTTTTATGTTCCAAGTGTGCAGGCATCAGTCACCCTCAAACATTAATGTAAAAATCAAGCCGCATAGGAGAGGGTGGAGATCCAGTGAGTATTAGAACAACACCATGCTATTGGAGAGGAAGCATTAAGAAGTGGAAGAAGTGGGATAGTGATGGCGGGGCAGGGGGAGGCAAAAGGAAACAGAGGCAAGCTCTGGGAAGCAAAGGCATACATAGGGAGATTAAGAGAAGTGTGCACTTATACGTATACATTAATCTATAGCAATAGTGGCATTGGTCTATGTACATATATTTATAAGGCAATATACTGAAATGGGATGGGCCTTGGTTCATAGCTTCCCTCAAAGCAGAACACACTGTTCTAACAAATTGGCATTCTATGATGCTCACCCCCCCCACCCCCACACACATGATTACTGAAGACAAATGGGTGCATAAGCAGATGTGGTGAAGACAGAGGATGGCCCATGGCTACTAAAAGATACAGTGTCTGGATTCTTAAAGGCTTGAAGTTAAATAAGCAGCCACCCAACAGTGAAGCAATAAACCCACATGGAAGAAGCACACTAGCTGGTGTGATTGTAAGGTGTTGAGACTGGGCCAGAGGCATCAGAAAATTCACAACAAACAGTAAACAAACAAACAAAAATGCATTGGTGAGAATGGAGGAGGGTTGGAGTGGAGACCCAAAATCCATCTGTGCACGATAAAGCATCCCCCCACAGACGGGGAGAGGCTGAGTCAATCAAGGTGCCATAGTAGGCCTCCTTACCACCCTGCTATCAGGACCTCAATGCCACCTCCCAATCTAGACATGTACATAGGTACAGGCAAGAGATAAAACTCAAAGCACATGGAATCGAGGAACAGGAATGGGAATAGAGATACCCAAAGGGTAGAGGGTAATGGGGGAGAACACAAAAAACACACTTCCCCAGGTAGGGGGAAGAACAACAGAAACCAGAGGTGAAGAGAGATGATGATAGAAGTGAGATTTGAAAATGATTAACAATCTATAATCTATCAAGGGGGGCATGAGAGTTGGGGGGGGGGGCAGTATCGAGGAGGAAGGGTCAAAAAGAGGTGCTGATTCCAACAGCTCAATGGAAAGTAAATATCTAGAAAAGAACAATGGAATATATGTATGAATATGTCAGATACAAATTACAATTGACGCATGGTTTGTAATAAGAGTTATGAGCCACCCAGTAAGATGAAGAAGGAAAAAAATCAAGTTCTAGTTGATGATAACTGCCCCACCAAGATGCCTCACAGGTATAATCTGTAAACCAGTTCGAGGTGTTCTACTCAACTCAGGCCACACAGACTTTCCAGGCTTAAAGGTGTCAGTTTCAACACCTTGCTGAACACCCACAAGCCTGGTCAATATGGCCCAAGATGGAAAGGAATAAAGAGGAAATCGTATAGAACAGAAAGATCCTTACTACAGAGGCCTTGGAGTTACAAAACTAACCATTCACCAGTTTCTTATGCAGCAAGAGGTGGCCATGTGGTTCAAGTTCAGGTAAATGGGTTGTGAACAGTCTTTACCTCCAAAAAGGCAAGATTGTTTTACACACACACAGCCTTGGCTGGGACATTGGTGACAGTTGATACAACCTTAAAAGCTATCTCTTTGAAAAGGTGGCAGAAAGTGACCAGCATGCCACACCCACATGGAGACAGGTGGAAATGGAGGAAGAGAAGGAGTGCTGGTCTAGTCCCCATGCTGTCCCGATTCCTGCCACGATGCTCAGAGGACTATGCTCCTGTGGGGACAGAAGCCACAGGGGGGACTGGGCAAACAACAACAGGGTCTGTCACACTGTCTTCCTACAGACAGCGACAAAGGACATTTTGGGAGCCACACAGCAGGGAAGCAAGGCGGTCTGAGTCCCCAGAATAGACCACATCAAGAAGGGAGCACTCCTGGCTGGACGGTCTGGAGGAGAGAACAACTGGACTGGGGGTTCCTAACAGCTGTGGGGGGAGGGGAGCGTGGAAAGACTCAGGGATGGGGGGAACAACCAGTGGCCCACAATCGGTGGGAAGGAGAGTGGGGGAGGCCTAACAGAGCCAAAGTAAGTGTAATGTAACAGAGAGGAAGTTATGGAACTCAAATGAAGACTGACCACAAAAGAGAGACTAGAGGAAGAAATGAGAAGGCAAAGAGCTCTTGTAGAGGTCTAAACACAGGTATCTATGTATGTAAAAATAATTATTTATGAAAAGGTGGGAATAAATTCAGGAACACATAGGCTTAGTACTAAGGCAAGCAGCTGGACCATGGGCCCCCATCCAGTTACTCCCTCAATGCAAGAACACTTTGTCCTGTGAATCTGGCCATGATGCTCACCGGCCCAATATGATCACTGAAGTCAAATACGTGCATAAGTGAATGTGGTGAAGAAAACGGATGGCACCCAGATATCAAAAGATACACAGTCTGGGGGCTCAAAGCCTGAAGATAAAGAGCCAACTAGCCAAGAAGTACCCAAGTCCACACGGAAGACGCTCACCAGCCAGTGTGGCCGAGAGGAGTCAAAAGGATCAGACCTCAGGCATCAAACAGGGAAAAACTAATATTACTGGCTATGCACTTTCCTGAGATGATCAATGAGGACAAGTGGGGACAGGAGAAAGAACGGTGAAGATGGCTAATGGTACTCGGCTATCAAGACATAATGCCTGAGACCTCAAAGACCCGAGGATGAGGAAACAGTGCAACAAGGCCTACCATAGAAGAAACACACCAGCCTGTGCGACCATGAGGAGTGGAAAGAACCAGGTTATCAGGCATCAAAGAACAAAAAACATATCATTAAGTGCCCACCATCCTGTCATGATCGCTGAGGACAAAAGGGAGCAGAGGCAGACAGAGCCGAGGAAATTGATGGGGCCCAGCCACCAAATGATAAAGTAACTTAAAGGTTAGAAGGTGAACAAGTGGCCATCCAGCGCAGAAACAGCAAAGTCCACATAAAGAAGCGCACCCACCTGTGTGATCACGAGGGGTCGAGGGGAGCAGACCTGAAACACCAACGAACAAGAATTAAATCAGTAAGAATGAGGGGGAGAGCAGGGTGAGGACCCAAAGCCCATTTGGGGGCAATTGGACACGGCCTCACAGGGGAGTCATGGGGAGGAGACAGGACAATCAAGGGGCATTGAGGTAGCGATGAAGCATAAAACTTTCCTCTTATTTCCTGAAGGTTTCCTTTCTCTAAACACCACAGTCCCAACTCTGCCCTGCAACTCCAGCTGGACTGGACAAGGTGCACTGACAGAGATGGGAGCTGGAAATGCTGGGAACTCCAGGTGGATAAGCCCCTCAGGGTCATTGGTGGGAGTAGAGTTGCCGGATGGGTGGAGGGAGGGTGGGGTGGAGAAAGGAAGCCAGCTATGGGGATCTGCAGACTGTCTCCTATCCGAAAGACGGACATAGGGAGGAGTGGGCAGGGGGAGATGTCGGGCAGTGTAAGATATGACTAAACAATAATGCCTGCAGAATAATGAGGTGGGGGTGGGAGAAAGGTTGGAGGGAAAGGAAGGGGGGCTCATATCAAGGGCCCAAGGGGAAAGGCAGATATTGGGAGAATGTCGATGAGGACAGGCAAGTGGGGGTGGTTGGCACAGTATATGCAACTATGTATTGAACTATGTCTGATGAAAAGCGATGTACGAGCACCCAATAAAATGATCCAAAAAAATTTTTTTAAAAGCTCTCTTTAAGGAGAGCAAAGGAGACTTCCCTAATCACTTCACTTTGGCATATAATATGAGAAAGAAATGTCCATTTCCATCTTACTTAAAGATACTGTGTTTTCAGTTTCTCAGTGACTGGTCTCACAGTTTACTAGTCTGAGTCCAAACTTACACATAGCTTTTCCTCCAACAGGTACATCATCACTGTCTTCAGCCTATACAAACACAAGCACGCAATACAGTATATCAAAAAAAAAAAAAACCATGAAAAGCACATTCAATTTAATATTTCAGTTTAAAAATAAAGCCTTCAACTATTCTGCCAGTTGAGTTTCCACACACTCTCCTCTGTACCAGGATCTCCTTTGAAGCTCAACTCTCCCTTCCTTTTCCTGCTGTCTCAAAAATCACTCTATGTTGAATGCCCTCAGATGGTTCTCTGAAACTTCCTATAAAAGTGTTTTCTAAATAAAGACAGCCTGTGCCTTACGTGACAGTCTGGCATCAGCTATTGAGCTGTGCTCTTGTTTTTGCTTTCGCCTTTTTGTTCTGTCTGTTTTAACTCACTCAAGAAGGATTTCCAGACCCCCAGGAAACATGGCTTGCATTTCTGAAGCAATGTTTTGCTGATCGATGGACAAAGATGAAGCTCTTTACTTCTGCACAAAGGTATAGTCTCATAAACTCCCAGACGCTTCTACCCTGTCCTGTGGGGTCGCTAGGAATTGGAACTAACTCAATCGAAATGAGTCTTTTTTTAAAGTCTTAGCTCTCTTTTTTCAAAGGATCCCTCCTGGTAGTGTTTTTGAGTAAGGCTACTAACCACAAGTTCAGAAGTCCAAACCCACCAGCCCCTCCATGATAGAAAGATGAGTCTGTCTGCTCTCTTTCAGATTTATGGTCTCAGAAGCTCTATACTGAGTTGAAATGAACTCCATGGCAGTAGTTATTTCTTCTTCATACAGGCATTTTATCTGCAATCTGACATATATATATAAAAGCTGTTCACTTGGCAAATATTTATTAAACATTTTTATTTTTATTAAAACATTACTTTCTGTGCACTGTGATACAAGATCCAGTCCGCTCTATAGCTGGGAAGTTAGAGAAATAAATCAACAGCTCAACAGCGATAATCCAGGTTAGGATGGAGATGTGACCAGATACTAGGGCTGTATAAAGTATAAAAGCATCTATCAATTTGGGGGTTGGAATATAACACCAGGAAATTAACTAGCTAGAAAGTCAGGATGAGCTCCTGATTCATATAAGGCTGTGATGACAGTGAAAGCCCAAAATCCATGTTCAGGGTTCACACCTACATTAACCCTCTGACCAAAGTCAAGGGATGTGAATAGCCTTGTTGCCACATTACATTGTAAACATTATGGCAAATGTGGTTGGATTAAAATATAATGCCTTATCATTTGATCTCCCTTTTGAATTATTCTAAAGTTGGTTCATTTTTTTTAATGGAAAGGGAAATCCACATGGAGTAAGCCTTCATCGACGGTCCTCTGACAGTGTACTAGGGATGTGAATGCCGTGCTTTCATGCAGCATGCCATGGAAAGGGGATTGTTGCAGAACCAGGTTGGTTAAAATATAAAGCCTTATCATCTAATCTTTCTTTTGATCCATCTTAGATTTGTTCTGGCATTTAATATACCCTGCTTTCTTTCCAATTGAGTTTTTTCTCTGGTTTATTTTGTTATTGCTTCTCTGGGTTTTTTGTTTTGGGGTTTTTTTTGCTTTGTATATATATGGGTGGGTGTATTCTCCAGTATATGAAATCCAGCAGAGGTTAAATCTATAGAGACAGTAACTGGATTAATGGTTTATTGGGGGGTTGGGAAGGAAAGTTGAAGGGAAATGGAGGACTATTAATAATGAGTGCAAGAAGGCAGAAAATGCTCTAGAACTGATTTTAATGATGATTATACAACTCTTTTTAACATGAATAAACTATTGAAGCATAATACATGTGAATTATATGTCAATAAAACTATTTTAAGTCTTTCTACTGAAGAACTGAAAGGAAAACACATAGGTGGAAGAACAGATATACTGATGAAGTTTAGGTGCTGGGGATTTAGAAGGAAATTTCAGCATGGATTTTAGGACGTTTTCTCTGGGAAAGTGGTTTTCAATCTTGGCTACACTTACAACCACCAAGGAAACTTTTCACACTCCCGAAGTGTAGCTGCTCCAGAGTGTGGCAATCATTCCAAGAAAGACTAGCTTTAAAATCTCTTCAGGTGAGGGTGATTCCAACAGGTAGCCAAGATTGAGAAGCAATGGCTTTCAAAGTATAGTCCTGGGCTACCCCCTGACAATTTAGAAATACAAATGATCTGGCTGAACCTCAAATCTAGGAAACGTAAATTCCTTGCCTCCAATCCCACCATATATCACTCTTTGGCTGTCTGCTTTAACAAAGCCTCCAGGTCAACGGAGGCAGCCTAAAATGTGAGAACCACTAGTAGTAGAGGAAGCTGAGATGGAAGTCAGCAATACCAAATTAGAACGAATAGCAGTTACCCGGGTTAAAAGTGAGAGTTGAACCAAGCCAGGGACAAGGGAAAAGGTCAGGGAGAAAGAGCTAGGAAAGACTGAAAAAATAGAATTGACAAAACGTCTTAGGCACTTAAATGCAGAGGAGACTATCAGGAATCTCAGCCACATGAGAAATAATTACAAATGCACAAAATATTTCTTTTTTTTCCTTTTCATTTTGTCCTTACATTGAATACATTATTTCAGACCCTCTGCTAAGGATTCACACATTATCTAATTTTAATCTTTATATCAGCTCTAGGAGATCAGTATCTTTATCTCCATCGAATTGATGAAGAATGAGGGAGTCAAATTCTGGATTCTAGCAAGTGTGTGAGCTGGGATTTAAATGCGTGTATCTGCCTCCAAACTCCTCTCCCTTCTTTAGCAACCACTCTGATGAATTGTCCTAAAGGTTGCTTCCTTGTGGACTTTTCTATGTCATCATCTTTATTTTGGAAAAATTTTGAAGGAACAGCAGGTTAAGTTGAGGAGAAAGACTTGGCTGGGATTCATGCAATCTTATAGGAGGACTAAGCAGGAGGACTCTCCAAGAAAAAGGCACCATTTATAGGACTTTCTACTGCTAGTAAATCGAAGGGGATCCTTCTGTGTCTTTGACCCATGGACAAAGGCCAAATCAAAGACAAAGGCCTTTTTAAGGCATCCCCCATGTCTCAAATTTAAAAACAGGCATTGATATTTTGCCCTTTCAAGGGGAAAAGATGAAAGCAGAGACCCTGGTATTAAAGTGAGTTTGGTGTTGGCCTGCTATTTGCATGATCAGCAGTTTGAAATTGTCAGCCAGCCCCCGCACAGGAGAAAGTTGAAGCTTTCTACTCCTGTAAAACATTGGCTGTCTCAGAAACCCACAGGGGAGTTCCACTCGTCCCCACAGGATCACTATGAGTTGGAGTCAACTTGATGACAGTGAGAGTTTCTCCTGCTTTGTTTGTTTTAATTATATATTAAAAAGGGGATCAACTAAAAGCGAGTGTGATGGACAAAAACACATGGCGATTTATGTTACTCCTGATAAAATTTCACGGTTTAATTTAGAATAATGAGCTTCCCTGAGTCTTTTGACCTAGCTGACATTATCCTACCTCCTCAGAAAGAATATTTGCATATCTCCCAAGGCCGCCCCACCCAACAACCTAGGAGCTGGGCTGAAATGCCTGAGGTCAGTGTAGACACCACCTGAATTCATCATTATAACCATATTTACCATCAGACAAACTCGCGACTCTGTCATGCATTTGTATTCCTTTCTCACTGCCACGCAGTTAAGCTCAACTCATAGTGACCTGTAGGGCAGAGTAGAACCGCCCGTCTGGGTTTCCAAGACTATAAATCTTTACAACAGCCCCAAACCTCCTTTTTCTTTCTCAGAGCAACTTGTGAGTTTGAACTGATGCACAACCCACTAAGACACCAGAACACCAGTATTGGTACCACTCTATTTGCACTCCCTCAAAATAATTAAGTATACTTTGGACACTAGAATTACAATGACATAGAAATATCTTCGGAGGCTTCAAAAAGTTGATGGAAAAGTTTCATTATCTTCTCATTTCATTTTTCCCAAAACTTTTTGAACCCCTCTCATACTGGTTGATAATTCCTCTTAAGTTTTACAACGTCTTCCATCCAGAAATCCACTTTTTACTCAGTATCAACCAGTCCTTGTTGTTGATGTAATCAGATCCCTTATTTCGACAGAGCGTGCTAGTAAAGAAAGCTGGATAAAATTCTCCCCTCTGTGTATCTACTGGGTGCCATGGTTCTGAGTGAGGCTGATAACCACAGGTCAGCACTTCAAAATCACCAGCCACCCCATGAGAGAAACAGGCGCTTTCTACTCCCCCAAAGAGTGACGGTCTCAGAAATGACAGGGTCATTCTGCACGGTGCAACCGGGTCATTGTAAGCCAGCCTCAACTCCATGACAGTACATTAGTGATTGTACTTAGAAGCTGAGAAATTTCCTGAAAAGATGTTTGAACGTGACTGCTATTGAGATCCAAATACACTTTGTTGCTGGATGCTGTTGAGTTTGGTTTTGACTTGTAACAACCTATTTACAATGGAACAGAACCCTACCGGGTCCTGCATCATACACGTGGTCACTGCTATGTTTGAGCCTCTTACAGCCACTCTCTCAAGCCATCTTCTTTTGCTGGCTTTACCACATATGTCTTTTTCCAGAGACTGGACCCTCCTGAAAATATGTCCAAAATTTGCTTTAAAGGAGTCATCCTAGCTGTACTTCTAAGACAGATTTAGTCATTCCTTTGGCAGTCCCAAGGTATAATCAATATTCTTTGCCAAGTGCTCACAAGCTTCGTTTTTGCCTCCAACCTTCTGGACTAAATGTCCAGCTTTCACATCAACTTGAAGCTATATATAAAAGTGTAGGAGTGGAGTCTACCTTGTCTAGCAGTCACACTAATGATGATACCTCCTTCTGGGTATAGCCTTCTCATAAGGAAGGTCTTGGGAACCTCCCCTCTCACTCTCTGCCTTCACCTTCATGCTGACTGGATCTGGTTACTGTCAGAGCACTGAAGATGCATTCACTGCCATTGGATCCATAAGACTTTGCACCCACAGACCTGCGATAATCCTGAATTCTGTATCATTACATGTGGATTTGTAAGTTTGAAGATTAGTATTGGATTTATGGACTTGGGTTGAACGGGACTGGAATGCTTTCCTGATATATACCTACTTCTCAGTATAAAGCTCTTTCCTTCCTGGCCCACCAAGCCTTAAGGACGAAATTATTGCTCAGAGCAGCTAATTCACTGAGAGGATTGTAGGGGCAGCTCCACCATAAATCACAAGGTTCCCACAGCACTAGAGGGACAGTACTATAGACACAGTGCAGGAATTTTGCCCAGTGTGACCCCTGAGGGGCAAAACACGTAGGGAACACAACAGAGCAGCAAAAGGAACAAAGCAAAAATTCCCTGAGGAATCCTGAAAACAGACTTCTGACTCAGGGGGCAGGGGTTGGCACCTCATCAGACCTGATTGGAAAACATTCATAAGGAGCAGCAGAAAGACCTGGAACTATTTATAAGCTTTTTATTTTCCATGTTTATCTATAAAAGATAGTCAGGATTGATCATAATCTTGAGGAGGAAACAACAGGAGAGACAGTTCTGGAGAAACATGGGAGAGGTGGGGAAAGGGGAGAGGGAAGCAAACACCATGATGGTAGGGGAAAGGTGTGGGGAGAAAAGGCGGAAAGAAGGAACCAGTCTCAGTGATGAATATAAAACATACACATGAGGAGACCGAACAATAGAAATGCGGATGAAGGGAGACAAAGGATGATGAACGCTATGATAATAATAATAGTTCATAATTTGTCAAGTGTTCATGAGGGTGGGAGCATGACAGGAAGGAGAGAAAAAGAGAAGCTGATATCAGGGCTTCAGTAGAAAGAAATCAATGATGGCAATATATGTTCAAATGTGCTTACACAATAAGTGTAAGGATTGCTATAAGAATTGTAAAGTGGGGCTGAGCCCTGGTGGTGGAGTGTTTGTGTGCGGGACTGTGGCCCACAGGGTTGGCAGTTCATATCCAGCAGCATCTCTCCAGGAGCAAGTCTGGGCCTCCTACTCCTACCAGGAGGCAGTGATGCCCACAAGAAAAAAGAATTGTAAAATGTCCATTTTTAAATGCTCTTTTTCACGCTCATATGAGTGTCACTGGATGTGTTTCTCTAGTCAACCTGACCTAGCACAGTTTTCTAAACTAACATTTAATTTAATGATTGAAGCATGAAAGGAATTTTTATCCATTTTCTAAACGAAATGAGCTCATTGAGAGCAAGACATATATCTGCCCCACTCCACTTTTAAAATCCAGGAGTAGGAAGGGTCTTCTTACTGTTAAGCTTCCAAATAAATATTCTGTTAATAAATGACCTTACTGGCCTGAGCCCTGGTGGAGCAAGCGGTTGAGTGCGGGACTGTGGCCCGCGGGCTTGGCAATTCAAATCTAGTGGCAGTTCTCAGGCGCAGCGCTGGGTAGCTTCCACAACCACCGGAAGGCAGTGATGCCCCCCCAAAAATACAAAAACAAAAACAAACAAACATTAAATGATCTTACCAAATATTTAAATCTTCTTAATGTAATTCCATATTGAAAAAATAAGAACAAACACGCAAATCATAGCATATTCCTCTTCCAAGTAAGACAGCCAGTCCTACAATTTTGAATTGGCAAAAGGGCATCTCTGTAGCACTTCCTTTGCTGAAAACGGCAGTGAATTTATTATTGATGTTTAAGATTTTTCTCCACCTATTCTCCCCTTACAAATATTGCTGAAGAAAATCCATTTCAGAGACTGGTTTATCCTCACTTACATCTAATTCTCATTAAATGACCCTCAATGGAGGTGTGTTAGACAAGGGTACAGCAAGGGCTGAGCCCCGGTGGCGTAGTGGTTGTGCGCGGGACTGCGGCCCATTGGGTTGGAGGTTCAATTCCAGCTCACGGGAGCGAAGACTGGGCCTCCTACTCCCACCACCAGAGGGCAGTGATGCCTAAAATATAATAAAATATAAAAAAAAGGCAAGGAGAAAAGGGTACAGCAGTAAAGAAATGTGACAAGTGTCAAGTAAGCTCAGAACTGAAACCTGCAATGAGATGGATAAAGAAACAATAGCATTGAATGCTTTTTTTTTTTTTTTAAGATGCAGCAAAGAAAAACTCACTGTGACTGATAGTTGCAGAGAACATGAATTTAACATGGTTTTTTGTCTGGGACTCAAGATTCCTGGTCGTAAACCAAGCAGGTCATTAAAGGTTGCACCCAACTGGTGAACAAGACAGAACAGTTGCAAATGTCAGAATTCACCTAAGAAGGAACATCTTCTTTTTACTTACTAGAATAAAACCCTTGCTGTAATAAATGACATTGACTATGAGTCTAGTAAATAACAATCGTGAGAAGTTGGCTTTTAGAGGTCATCTGGGAGCCACAGACAACCCAGTTATTTAATGAAAACCAAATTAAACTTAATACCACCTTTCCTTAATTTGTATGTGACCCTTTTCCCATAGAGCACTTTAGCCAATATTATTAAAGCAGACAGTGACATTGAACTCCTATACCTAGGACCGTTACTCAAGAGTGCCAATTTTCTGGTCCCAGGATCCCTTTACACTCTTAAGTATGCCCCCAAAGAACTTTTGTTTATGTGAATTAGTTATATAAATCAATATTTATCACAGCAGACATCAAAATTGGGTGCTAAAAATATATTGCTGTATTTAAAAATGGCCACACACTTTTTAAAATCTCATTATTTTAATGAGAAATAACCCTGCACATTTACTACAAAGAGTGTCAATATTTCATAATGTTGCTAATCTTCTTAAAATTTAAGAAAGTTCTGTATAAATATTGGATAAATTTCCTCTCTTTGGTAGCACCAAACTAAAACAAAACTCACATCCATTGAGTCAATTCTGAGACATAACACCCTCGAGGTCAAAGAACTGTCCCTGGGGGTTTCTGAGGCTGTCTGTACAGGAGCAGAGAGCCTCATCTTTCTCCTGAGGAAAAGTGGATGGATTTGAACTGCTGAACCTGTATTGGCAGTCCAACTATGCCACCACGGTTCCTTTGGCAGCACATAAGTATATCATAAACATTAGACCCAAGTCCTTTACTAGATATATAATTGGTACATATTGTCTCTTAGGCTGTGCCATCCTCTTTTTTACTGCCGTTCTATGATATCCTTCGGAGAATGAACTCTTCTGATAAGTAAGCATCTATGAGATGAAGTCTGTCCATCCTCCTTTCCAAGGAGCATGCTTACTGTACTTCTAAGACAAATTTACTGGTTCTTCTGAAAGTCCACAGTTCTGTCAATATCCTTCACTAACACCATAATCCACATGCATCAACTCTTCTTAAAGCCTCCTTATTCATTGCCCAACTTTTTTTAAATTTTATTGGGGGCTCTTACAGCTACTACAACATTCAGTACATCATTTGTATAAGCACATTTGCACACATGTTTCCACATACATTTCCCAACATTTTCCACTTGAGCCCTTGGTACAAGCTCCTCTTTAAAAAAAAACTCCCTTCTCCTCCCCCCCCTTTTCTTTAATGAATCATTTTATTGGGGGGGCCCATACAACTCCCATCACAATCCCTAACAACATCAGTTGTATGCAGGCCACCTTTACACACCCATTGCCATCATCACTCTCAAAACATTCTCCGTCCCTCCAGGGCCCCATTATCAGCTCCCTATATTACCCTTCCTCCCCCCCTTCCCCTTGAACCCTTAGTAATTTACAAATTATTTTTTCATCCTGGACACTGTACAATGTGTCCCAACACTCACTTCCCTGTTGTCCTTGCCCCAGAGAGAAGGCTACGTGTAGATCCCTGAAGTTGGTTCTCCCTTTCTATTCCTCCATCCCTCCACCCTCCTGGTATTACCACTCCTATGACTAGTCTTGATGGATCATCTATCCTAAGTTTCCCATGTTTCTGACTTAAAGGCTTGAGTAAACAAGCGGCCATTCAGCTCAGAAGCAATCAAGCCCACACGGAAGAAGCACACCAGCCTGTGTGATCATGAGGTGGTGAAGGGATCCGGTGTCAGGCATCAATGAGCTAAAATTATATTATTATTAATGAGGGGGAGTACAGATTGGGGACCCAATCAAAGCCCATCAATAGGTGAGGTGACATCCTTTTAGCAGAGAGGTTACAAGGAGGAGATGAGTCGTTGCCC
>PVJH01030467.1:0-24761 GCA_004026705.1 Nesogale talazaci
ATCTTCAAGTCTTTGAGATTCCAGGCATTCAATCATTTGTTAGCTGGGTACCATCGTTTCTTCTACTTTGTTTGCCTTTGTATCCATTTGTCATCAGCGATATCAGGAGTCAATTGGTCCATTGATTTTGATTTTTGTTCTTTGATACCTGATTGTTTCAGCACCTCATGATTGCACAGGTAAGTGATCTTCTTTTATGATGGGTTTTGTTGCTTCTGAGCTAGATGGCTGCTTGTTTATACTTAAGCCTTTAAGACCCCGGATGCTCTATCTTTTGATAGCTGGGCCCATCTGCTTTCTTCACCACCCTTGCTCATGCTCTTACATGTCCTCAATTGGTACACTGGGGATGTGTGCACACAGTGATATATGTTTGTTTTGTTTTGTTTTTTTCCGCCCCATTTGATGTATATTGCCTAGACCTTTTACCACTTTCACCACCATCTGACTACACTGGCTGTTGTGAAATTTGGTCATACATGGTGATTCAAAGCAAAAAAATCCTTTATGTATATTTATTAATATTTTATTGGTTTTTTGATGAAAGTTTGCACAACAAAATACGTTCCCATTTGCAAATGTAGCAATAATTGCCTTTTCAGGGAAGGGAAGAAGCACTAGAAAATGTTGTATTTGTGAGTTGACCAAATGATTTATTTAGAGGGTTGATTTTAAATAAATATTTAAGGTCACTAAATATTTTAATTTGCATTTCAACATGTGTTTTGATGAGCCAATAATATAGCTACTTAGGTAACGTTAATGATTTAGCCATGTGGTCATTTTCTTTAAAAAGTAAGCAAACAAAAACACAAATTACTCAGTGACATCAGTTACATTGAGCACAATATGTCAACATTTTCTTTATGTTTTTCTGCTTGTTCCTTTTTCAGTATTCTAGTTTCCCCACCCTTTGACTTCCCATTTTTGCTTTTGACCTTTGGGTTTCATCCTGGTGCTTTCAAAGTAGTGCAGCGAATTTGCAGGTAGTATCTTTTATTTTGTGCACCATTCCACTTTTTCACTAAAAGGTGATCTGTGGGTATAGGCTCAGTTTGAGGTTTAAAGAGTATCTCAGATTAAGTCCTCTATTCTCTACTGTTCCTGTTTCTCCCCCCACACTTTGTGGATATCCACAGATTTCTCTCTATTTATATATGCATACAACACATTTGAGTTTTGTTATAAATTTTTCCCTCCCATTCTATCCTGGTCTATCTATTGTGGCCTATCAGAATGGCCTGTAGTGGCTGGGGACTCTGGTTCTCCTGGTCTCTGGGTAGATGAGCTTATATTGATGTTTCTTCTCAGAGCTTTTGGCTATCATTTTATTCTTTTGTTTTGGCAACTAGTTTTGCTGTACATTCTGCTCACAAGCTTTTACAGTTCCAGACTCTACTCACTTCCTGGTGTGTTTAGGAATAAAATGTAGCAGTGGTTGGCTTTTCATGAAGAGAAGAGACACTAGAAAATGTATGTAATGAGTCTGACCAAGTAATTTATTCAGAGTGTTTATTCTGGTCTCTAAATGTTTTTATTTGCATTTTAATATGTAATTTAATGAACCTCTAATAAAATTACTTAGATAAACTGTAATGATGTCACTCTGTGATCATTCTTTAAAAATTATAATAAAACCACCTAGTTATTGAGGGATATTAGTCAACTCTAAAGATAGGTGCACACATTAAGCACACCTGGAATATCAAATAAAAATCCAAACTCTTGGATTTATAAGATGAGGATATATACTATAAACACATTGATCAAGAAGTTACAGACCACACACATACACACACATCCAAAACTAAACCTAAAGTTTACTTGAAAGCCACTAAAGGGATTAGCTTATAAATGTCAAAATATAAAATAGGCAGCCAGATTAATTTTATTCAGTATTGTTCAAAAGTGTTGAGAGTACTGGTTGAAAAAGGCACTTCCAAAGGAAGTTTTGGGCAAGACAGCACAGCACAGCTGGAACCCACAGGCCAGTCCTACAATAATCTTCCTGACGCAGTCTGGGTACTTGCTATGGTCCTTTCCTTAATCAATCTCTCTCTCTCTTTCTCTCTCTCTCTCTCATTCTCAAGTTGCTCTTTCCTCTAATTGCTTCACTTTCTGCTGCTCCTGGCTGTAGTCTTAGTTGTTTTGCTGATCATACTTCATCAGAATACGCAACTTTCCATAATCTTTATCAAAATTCTTGTATATTCTTTTGAACATTGGCAAGCATATGCAAAAAGAAAGAAAGAAAGAAAGAATGCTACAATGATTACCTCATAACCCATGACTCTGGTTCTGTGACTGTCATGAATTTGCTACAACACTTGCTTCATGTATCACCCCACCTTAGTATGTCTCAACGAAAACCCCAGACATCATGTCATTCACCCCGTTTGTTTACTGCATGATATGGAAAGTTCTCAGAGAATCACAGTGTTCTTCTCAGAACTATCAGAAATTACAGTAACTCATTGTTGTCATCTCATGCCCAATGCATGATGGAATTCTCTCTCTCTCTCTCTCTCTCTCTCTCTCTCACACACACACACACACACACACACACACACACACACACACACTGCTTTCCAAATTGGCTTCCCTCAATCAGGACCTAAAGCCTACACCTTATATTGTTTATGTCTCTCAAATTCATTTTATTCTTGATCTCTGCTTCCTCATCTCTGTTCCCCAAACCTCACTGACATTTTGAAGAACATATGGTTTAAATGACCTAGAAAAGTAGTCATAGAAGGAGTACTCTTTCAGGGGGAATTGGAATAAAGGTGTCCCCCTGTTTTCAAAAGTTCAATAGATGCCACTTTGCCTTCATGGAGGACCTACTTATTTTCTGTCACCGAAAGAAGTCCGGGGAGAAACCAGGTGAAATGGGAAGCGAGTGCTCAGTGGTTGTTTTGTCACCAGGGGTTGAAGGGGCAGCTCCAAGCATGGCACTGCCTACTCTTTTGGGAACAAACCTGCACTCCACATCTCATCCCGAGTCAATGCCGCTTGCAACACTGTGTGTTAGTGGGAGTTTAGATTTTACGTGTTATATGGTACGGTTTAGTAAGTTACTCTGTGGGATGTTTCCCCATATAAACTAATGATACTGCCTTCTTCCCTTTATGCCATTTCAGTTTCTGGAAGTTTTTGTAGGAATGTTAGACATTTGGAACATGGGGGACCAGGAGCATGGTTGAAGACAAGCTCTGCCTCAGGTTTTCAGTGGCAGCTCCCTTCAAGTGGGGACTGAGACCTCCTTCTTTGAATGTTCTTAGGGGAAGTTCTGTGGGAACCTGTTCACTTTGGGTGAGCCTGCTGATATTTGAAATACCTGTGACTTTGCCTTCCATATTTCGGACATATTGTTGGGAGAGACTGGTCCCTGGAGAAGGAATTCATGTTTGAGAAATGAGGGGACATCAAAAAAAAAAGAGCTGAAGGCCCTCAAAAGATGGTTTGACACAGGGGCTGCAACAATTAGCTCAAGCGTAGGAACAATGGGAGGGTAGTTTAGGACTGGGCCGAGGTTTGTTCTGATGTGCTAGGGTCATTATGGGTGGGAACCTACTTGATGGCCCCTAACAACAGCCTTCTGCAAAAAAAAAAAAAAAAAAAAAAACCTTCCAGAAGGTAGGAGAAGGTTCTTCCAGAGAGACACCACATACTCCTTACATAAGCCAGCCTCATACATTGAACAGACTTTTTTTTTTAATGTCTAAACTAAGTCAAATTTTGGAAAAAGACCAGTGTTTCCACTCCTGTAAAGAGTTACAGTCTTGGGAACCTATAGATGGGCTTGGGGCCCCCAATCTGTACTCCCTCTTATTTATAATAATATAATTTTTAGTTCTTTTATGCCTGATACCTGTTTCCTTTGACACCTTATAAGTTCTCCCCTCTAACATGTCTCAATCCTGTTCCTGAACTGTGATCTGCCACCAGCAATGCTTTTGTGGCAGTGTCCTTTGCTCTCCTTTTATAGTCTGTTAGCAAACTCCTGGATACCGTTATGACTTCTTGACTTTATCTTTCTCCTATTTGAGAATTAATAAATGATCTCCTTAAATTATACTTGAGCTTTGGAGTCTCTTTTGTATCCTGAAATACAAGTCACCTCATTTTTCACGTCTGTATGATTAAGGTAATAAGGTTACCTGTTTCATAGGTCTGTTGTTAAGATTCACACAAACATATGATGTAGACTACAGCCTATCATGTGAGGCACTTTCATGACTTTGAAACATTTTTGTTGCAAAAATATGTGCTCGTTAAAACAAGAGGGAAATTATCAAACTCAGACTATAGACAAGTAGACTAATTTCTTAGTTTCTGTAGACTATTTTTAAAGAGTGTAGTATGTCAATAAAAGTAAAGGGGGGTATTCTGGTGCACTTGCATACAAAGTCATATTTTACAATGATTTAAGCCAATCCCGTATAATGACTTTTCTAAAAAATGAAAAAGTTTGAAATGTCGGGGTGATGGGCAATTCCAGTGAAGTCATCTGAGAATGCCATTAAAACAATGTGAGCCTGAAGAATCTGTTGTGAGCACTTGCTTCACGTCTCTAATTTGGGTGAATAATGTTTATTAAACTTGCATATTTAGAGGGGCATGCACAAGAAACTATTTAAAAAGCCATGTATCAATGCCAGCAAATGTTTCAAAGAACAAATGTAAGCTTGTTTGAACAATTCTCTTTAGATTCCCTTCCCCTACTCCCCACTAGCCCCCAAAACAGTCATTATAATTTTAGTGCTCAGACTGGACAGAAAGACTGAATGTGAAGAGGCTGGAAAAGAGGCCATTTTATCGGGACTGTTCTGAGTGATGCTAGAAGGTTTTGAGATGTGGGCTTAGCAGGAGGGAGCTAGCTCTTTCAGAAGGTCTTCACAACCTCTGGGGTTTCATGCCTCTGATGGTAGCCACTTGGACAGCTGATGGCCTCCAGCCACCCAGTAAGCAATCCAGCATCCTCAGAGAGCTGAAGTGAAGAGACACTTCCTATAGTCACATGGGGCGTTGAGAACCCAAGTTCCTGCGCTTTCCTCCTGGGCCAGAGTGCTAATCATCATACTGCGCAGAGCTGTTAACAGGGGTTAAGTAAAACAGATTAGACTGTCCAAAAGTTTGAGAAGCATTTGGTTAGTGATATTAAATAGACACGCCTCCTGCGAGACTTCTTGACTTCTTCTTTATGTTAAAAGGGAGAACTACCACTCAGCTATTTCAGAAGTTCATGTGACTGTGGAACCTCATTTCTTTTTTTCATGGAGTATACCTGGCCCTATCCTTTACTTAATTTGGGGATGCAAAATGAGGACTGAGAGAGCATGAGCTCAAATACTTAGGATGGCCATTGCTACATTCATTCAGTTAGTAGTAGCACACGTAGGCAGGGAAGGATTAAGCTGTTTATGTAGTGTGGGCACAGCCAAAGTGGGATGGATGTGTTGTGCTATCTATTTTTAATTCCTTGAATCTTATAAAAGAAGAGATGAATCTCTCTTCTGGCTACTCCTCTTGTCCCGTGGCCTCTTTCCTGGTCTACACAAATTTTGCTATTTCTAGAACCAAGTTAATCCATTATTCTTTGCTAGGCATCTTATTGATCTCCTATGTTATTAATATTCACTTTTGGCTGCCAGATGAGCTCTAATGAACCATTTATGTTTATTTTTAGCACATTTAGAAAGTTGGGATGTACAATACAATCTGTCTACACTGAATGAAAAATCTTTCCTCACTGCACACCCCTTCCCCCTCCACTCACTTTTTTTCTTCTTCCTCAACTTTAACTGCCCAAAATGCAGAAACAAAAGAGGCCACCAATTTATGAACATGCTGTCCTGCTAATTTTTATTGTATTCTGTCTGGGACTGAGGGCACATGGTTTAATAAAATCAATGGCCATAGGTTATCCTATTTGAAATGTTGTGTGATTCACATTATTTGAAAAACAGATTTGCAATAATCAAAGAGAAACAATTTCTTTCCAAGCATCATTATGTAGGTGTTCCAACTTTTTTCAATAGATGCTCCCTTCTCCAGCTCAGACTTAGTTTGTAGATCCAAGAATTTAGACCATGGAGATAGACCGAGTGAAGGGATCTGCCAGAAGTGTATCATGGGACAACAGCACCCAAGGCCGGCACCAAGACCGTACCTGGATCACACACCTATATTGTTATGGCATTACAAGTCAAGCTCCTTGTTCTTTTACTGACCACATGGTAGAACTACACAAACGACAGCCTTGCTGTCCCTACTTTTCACTGATGGAAATTGCTCTCAAAGTCAAGTTTTCGTCCCAGTTTCTTCTCTTTCTGCACACTGCAGAGCAAGTCCCTGGGGACTCTCAAGACAAAAGTATTCCTTTTAACTCCCTGAATGATCTCTCACAGCTGGCAATGGAAATGTCAATGGTTGTGACAGAATATGCTGAGTGGCAACGCTTCAAGAGGCATCTGAGAGGTCCTGCTTCCTACCTTCCATACCTGAGATCCGCCTCTGGATTTCACCAAGAATTCTGGACCAGAGGCTTGCACCTCAACTCCACCACTTCCCCAGGGTGTCTGGCAGGGTGACTAACCTTCAGTGAGCCCGTTCCCAGAGTTCTAAGATGAGTGGGACAATGGGGGCGTGACAGTACCTATGTATATGGAACCCAGCACTGAGCAAAGTGCTACCAAGTTTTTGGTGGGGCTGCTGGTGGAGGTGGAGCTGAGGAGAGATGGATGTGACGGTGGAGCAGAGGTCACAACGCAGTTGGTAGAAGCATTGGGGTGAGTGGCACCAAAGTCAGGAGGAGTTTGTTGTTGTTGCTGTTGTTGTTGTTGTTGTTGTTGTCCGGTGCCATCAAGCCCATCCTGACCCTCATTGACTCTGCGCACGTCAGAAGGGTCCTGTACCATCCTCACGCTTCTTCCTGCGCCTGAGTCCTTCGTTGCAGCCACTGTGTGCGTGCATCTCGTCAGAGGCCTTCCTCTTTTCCGATCCTGAGGGCTTTTCCAGTTAGGAATTTAGGCAAGTTAAAGTGGCCAAAGGAAGAAAGGCTGATAAATGACTTTGCAACTAACCAGTTTTTAGACATAGGTCAAATTACTTAACTGTTTTGAACATCAATTTTCTCATTTTTAAAAATTTTTCTCATCTTCTTAGCTGGGAATAATAGTATTAATATTACAGAGTTGTATAAAGAGAGACTAATGTATCTGAAATATCTGCCTTAGCCATCTATTAAGCCCTCACTGAATGGTAGCATTTATTCCTATGTGCAGGTTTATGTAACTAAGACAATTTCAACAAGTCGCTCTTTTTCCTATCCCTAGTTAACTTTATTAGAGGAGCCCTGGTGGTATAGTGCTTACACCCTGGGCTTGTTAACCCCAGAGTCAGCAGTTCAAAACCACCAGCCACCCAGCAAGGGAAAGAGGAGGCTGTCTACTCTCATGAAGAGTTACAGTCCCAGATACCCACAGGGGCAGTTCTGTTTTGTCCTGCTGGGTCCTTCTGAGTCAACATCAACTCATATGGCAGTGAGTGATAGTAACCAACAAATTAAAAATAGTTAAGTAACTTGTCCAAGGTAACACAATTATTAAGTGGTTCAATCGGGATTTGAAGTTTGGGAGTCTTAATTCCAAAACCCATGTTCTTAACTTACAAACCTGTAGATCTCCAGAGCATCATTCTCATCGGCATTCATTCGTTCCTTTTCTTTCTTGCCTCCGGCCTCCTTCTTTCTTTTTCACATTGGTATCAGAGTTCAATTTCTCTGTACACATAGGGTCACCCAGAGTCAGCATTGACTTGATACAGTGAGTCTTTTAAGTTTTCTAAAGTATAGCTTTGAGGGTCAAATGTTTTCCTTTAATTTCCTTTATTTATTTTGTTGTTTTCAAGACTCTAGATAGAAGATGTAGCCTGATTCAGTATTCCTCGCGGTGCCATTTAATGAGAGCAGAGCGATGACATGTTTGATGTGGGGCAGCTGCTCACTCACCCTCACCTTCCCCTCTCATTGGCATCAACTCTTCACCCCCTCAGATTATGTTTAATTTTTTTGTGTTGCTGTTGTCCATTTGATCATATGGAGTTCTTAAAAAACAATGTACAAGGAAGGTCGTGTTTTACAAATTAGACTAATCTATTATTTGGTTTGAAGAATCATTCATGTAGTATTACATATATATTGTTTTAGGGTGCAGAAGAGATCCCCATTTCAAATACAATTTAAGTAGAAAATTTATTGTCTTAAAAGGGATAAAGGCAACACAAGGAAACAGACATATCATCTGGATGAGGGAGGCCAAATGGCGTGTGAGAAGTCAAAGTTAGAAGCTAATTAGATAAGCCCTGAAGCAAAGGGAACTGACACAAATTCATGATTGGTGGCAGATCATAAGGTCGTAGTCGTGGGTGGGACTACAGAAACTGGAACAGGACCATCATTTGGACACACGCCCACACATTATGTTACATTGAAGGGTTTACAAGATTGCTCCATGGCCTTCCAACAAAGGCAAGTCAGGGAATGCCTTACAGGGTCTGACCATCACCATGGGATGCCTGTACCTTCTCCATCAATGACACACTCAGGCAAGCTCCTCAGAAAGACTGACTCTTCCTGCGCTGGCTGGGGACCCCTAAAGGTAATATATTTCCCAATGCATTCCACTTAAAGACAAGATTATCTACATCCTTAATTAATGATCAGGGAGTACTCAGTGGTGGCTTAATCTATATAGGACTCTGCAGGTGTATTTTGGGCTGCCATCCATCGCCCTTTGCAAACTGGGGTGCTCAGAAACTCTAATACTATACACACATATATCAGGGGATCTACCTAGCTAGCTATCACTCATCGATCTATTTGATTTAAGGGTTAAATATTATCTCAGGGCAATCATTTCAGGGTTCACACAACCTTCATAGCTCCAGAAAGTTTAAGGCAATGAGGATTTGAAATTCTGTTTTAGATTTTCTCTCTTTTGATGAGAATGCTTCTACGGAATCTTTGATCAAATTATTCAGTATTGGTTACCAGGCACTCTGCACCCCCTTGGCAAAGGAGGTCTCTTGACAAAGGAGGCAGTTGTTCATAGAGGCAATTACGCTCTCCATTCTATAGTCTATATTCTCCATCTATGCTGACTTCCCAATTTTCCTTCGTTGTTAAAGTAAGTAGATTCCAATTATTATGCCTTAGATAACAACTTACAAAGACATGGTATTAGGCTACTAGCTGCAAGATTAAGGGTTCAAGCCCCCCACACTGCTTGGAGGGAAAAAGATGAGGACAGCAGTGAACACTGGTGTACTTGTGTCTTTTTGAGTTTCTACTTTCAAATCTTTTGAGGGTGAACCTATGATCAAACTACTGGATCCTATGGAAATTCTCTTTGTAGTGTTTTAAGGAACCACCTCTCTGTTCTTCACCCCAACAATATCACCTTGCATTCATTTTTTAGGTAAAACCCTTTGATGAACAAACTTTTTAATTTTTGTGAGCTCCTATTTGTTGGCTCCGCCTTTTGCAGTTTGCGCTGATGCTGTTATATTCAGTCATCCATTGTTGAAAGTTAAGTCTGAAAGCATTACCCATTTTTGTTCTTTAGAATTTTATGGCTTTAGTGTGCACATTTAAGTTCTTAATCCACTTTGCATTTGCTTTTGTGTACGAAGTGAGGCAAAGACCCTGTTTCATTTTCTTCATGTGGAAACCTGCTGTCCCTAGCACCATTTATTAACGGGATGCCTTTCTCCCTCAAATGCACTTAGCTCCCTTGTCAAAAGTCAGTTGACGATAGAAGTATGATTTTATATCTGGACACTTCAGATTTATTCCAGTGATCTCAGTGTCTGTGGTTACATTTCCTAGACCATTTAGTTCACAGTAGCTGTGTGGTAAGTTTTAAAATCAGGAAATGTGAGTCCTATTTTATTTTCATGTTTCAGTGTTGCTTTTCCTATTTGGAGGTCTCTTGCCTCTCCACATCAATTTAAGGGGTGGTTTTTCTACCTCTGTAAAGAAAGCTATGGAAGTTTTGATCGGGATTGTGTTGAATCTATAGATCTCTTTGAGTAGCTTTCACATCTTAACAATATTAAGTCTTTCAATCCATGAGCCTGGGACATATTTTCATTTATTTAAGTCTTCTTTAATCTCTTTCAGCAGTGTTTTATTGTTTTCGTTGTATAAGCCCTCTGAATCCCCAGCTAGATTTATACCTAGGTATTTTATTCTCTTCCTTCTTTTGTAAAATGGAATCGTTTCCCTAATTTTCTCTTCAAGCTTCTCAAAGCTGGTGTGTAGAATCCAACTAATTTGTGTTTGTTGACCTTGTACCCTGCAATTCTGCTGAATTCCCCTTTCAGCTTTAGAATGCTGCTTTATTTCTTAGGGCCTTACCTGCAGAAAAGAAGTAGTCTTCCAGAGTAAATGGAGGTATTTCTTATACCTTTGATGTGCCTGGGTGAACATTAATAATGGGAAGGTGACTCACACCTTTGTGTGAATCAACTCTCACGCTAGGACACGTGTATTTCTGATATAGACTTATGCTTCCTCACCTGACCCAGGCGTGCACAGATAAATTTATGTGTGTGTGTGCCAGTTTTATTTTTGTTTATGTTTTTGCAGAAAAGCTGACTCTAGTAAAAGACTTTCCTACCCAAGTCAATTTTGTATTTGTATTTGATATATTCTGCATGGAGTTTGGCCCTTCTCTTTGCAAGTTTGGCAATTTCACTGCCCAATAAGCAATATCTGATCAGAGTTGTTAATAAAATCTTCTCTCTTCTTTGTGCTCAAGTGAAATTGTCAGCTTCCTTCCAGCCTCTGAAGGAACAGGCTCCCACCCACTGTGATGTAGCTGGTCCCCACATCGACCCAAACATACAAGCCCTACACAACAGAAATGCCATGCTAAGGGTGCCCCCTACCCCTTTGTTCTGTAAACTGTTTATTGTACACTCTACCCAGTATGGAACCGAAGCCACTACAAATTGAGAAATGTGTGGTCTAAGGGTCCTTGCTAGGACCGACTTTCTGTGACCAAAAGCACAGACCCCAACCGGCCTTGATGTCACCTTCATGGCATGATCTGTGTTCCAGAAGAAGGCATTTTAAGAAAAGTAGCTGCTGTTTGCTTTGATTCTCTCCATGCCCCCGGGTTGTCTCCCCAAATGCTTACGGATGAGAGGGCTGGGCCCTGTTTGCACGGGGACATTTGCGCAGGCGCTTCTTTTCTGGAGAAATCGGAAATGTGGCCGCAGCTGAGCTAGCGCAGGCCTTGTTAATACTTAACACTGAATAAACAGGGCAGGTAATGACCATGGTTCATTCTTCAAAATGCAGTGCAGCAGTCCAGCTGACAAAAGTCTGGAAGGAAAAAAAAAAATACCGTCTCTGTTTGCCATGGGCAGCCCCGTCGGAAAGGAGAGGAGACAGCAGGGGTCTTCGCCCACCCCCATCTGGGAACCCAGCCAAGCTCTCTCAGACCTGGTGTGTAAGGACTGGTACTTTCAATACTGAGAAAGGGGACAACTTAGTGACTGACTCTAGTCCCAGGAAATCCTCCTCCATTTCAAGGATCCAGGTCCTTAGTATTTCTCCAAGTAAATGAAGCATTCCGATGAGCTCACTTGAGTAGTACCTCCTAGGAGGGCTTCTGTGGCTGCTTCTCGGACGCGCCCAGCTGCCTGGCACACAGCTACTGCCTGATGCAGCCTTTCAAGGACCCGGCAGTGTTTGCAAATAAATAATTAAATAAAATGACTTTGTTACTTCCAGAAGCAGTTCTTCAGAGAGACCTCTTAGGTTTACGTATTGTTTTCTGGAAAGACGCTTAAGCTCCTAGATTGTGTAACTGTGAAAAGATGAGGCTCTGAAATGAACTCGGGGTGTCTCCAGGGTTGTCTTCATGAGGCAAGAACCAGTCCTTAGGAGAACAGCGAGTGACCCAGAGGCTTAAGAATCTATTTGTTAATTCATTCACCACTTAATCGTTCATCATTCCTTGGATATTTATTGAACATCTGCGATGGGTGAAGTCCTTCTTTCAGTGCTGGGATAAGAGAGTCACAAAAGCATGGTCCCTGCTCAGAAGAGCCCTCAGTACAATGGATAAGATGAGGAAAGGAGGACATTACGAGACCGAGACCGTGAAATGGTTACAGAGCATAAAAGACAGCCTCAACCCAGGTTGCTGAGTGTTGGTGAAGGCCTCACAAAAGACTGACTTCTTAAGCTGATAGTCAGTCAAAGGATTAGGTAGGAAAAGCCCTAAACCCTCGTGTTGCGTAGGGAAGGCCTCCGTGTAGCAATCGACCCATTCCCTGAAAAAGAACTTGGCCAACTTGAAACTGCCAGTGGTTCAGAAGGGTGGGAGGGTAGAATTCAGGCAATTTACTCAAGAAGGGGTAACAAGCCATGTAAAGTTTAAATTTTAAACACAAGATGGCCAGGTAGTAGAAGTTTTAAATACTTTGAAAGAGACCAACCATTATCTAATAAATGATTTCCCACACATTAGCTATCTGTACTGAGATCTTTGTAAGAGGGCATCCGACTCTGGTGCTGTTAGGGGCCAGCAGTTGGTTCTGATCCAAAGTGACCCTGTGCACAACAAAACCAGAAACATGTGCCATCCTCAAAGCACCCACATGTTTGACCTCTGGTTGTAGTCACTGAGTTTACCCCCCTTGTTGAGGGCCTTCCCTTTCTTTCCTGATCCTCCGCTTTTCCACACATGTCCTTCTTCAGGTTCTGGTGCCCCCTCTGAACATGTCTTAAGCACATGAGACCAGGCTTCCCTTTGTAGGAGTATTCTGGCTGTACATCTTTGCAGACGTGGTTGTTCCTCTGCGGCCCTGCTATATTCACTATTTAGCCCTGTTCCTCTGCAGATTGTTCCCTGCTCTGTCCACTAGTCTTTGTCAACACTGTCATTCAAACACACCTGTCCTTCCATCTTCCTAATTTGCCATCCAGCTTTGCCCTACCTTCTAGGTGGTTGAAAATGTCCTGTGAGTCGGGTGCATCTTAGGTCTCACAGTGGCATCTTTGCTTTTTAAATATTTGGGGACATCTTTTGCAACGGAGTTGACTGATGCAGTTCATTGTCTGATCTTCTGACAGCTGCTTCCATGGGCTTTGGTTATGGATTCAAGTTAAATGGAATCCTGAACAGCTTCAGTCTTTTTTTGTGTGTATCCTAATGTTACGTAGTAGTCCAGTTGTGAGGATTTTTGTTTTCTTTATGTTGGCGTATCATTATCACTACTCTATGTTCATTGCAGTCACATGGCATTTAAAGCAAGCATGGTTTTGTTGGTAGGAAACTTGGAAATGATTTCAACTTACTGTGTTCCTGTGTGTAGAGCTGCCCCAATAGGACTTTCTTTCCTGTAGTCCATAAGGAAGTCAATCACAAGGTCATTCTCCACAGAGCCACTCAAAGCAAAAAGAAACTCACCGCCATTGGATCAGTGCCTCCTCTTAGTGACCCGACAGGGCAGGGTGGAACTGCACTCTAGGTTTCTAAGACTGTAATTCTTTACTGGAGTAGAAAGCCCCCTCTTTCTCCCACGGAGTGGCTAGTGATACTGAACTTCCAAACTTGCAGTTAGTACACCACCACCAAGTCACCAGCATACCACCAGGACTCCTTAGACACAGCTGGCTTCTCAGTGGACCTAAACTATCTACTTCTCTTTAGAAACTAAGCGCTTACCCTTTGTGGCATTGGGGCGCAACATTTGGGGATTGGTTACATAAGTGATAAGTAAGCATTATGTACATATGGGGAGATGTTAGGAAAACAGCAGAATAGAACTGTTCAATTTTCAATTCATTAAAAAATTTTAAATCCTTATTAATGTGTGATTAGTAGGGACCATTTCTGAATCATCATTTTGCCTCCTTCAATATCCAACAGTACCTGGTAATGCACTCTTAGAATACTTGCGGATACCTTAATGATGAATGGGGAAAAGTATGTGTGGCCACATGAGACTACTGGATTATATCTTATGAAAACATAGGAATTGATTTCAGAAAGGGAATTGGACAAAGTTATTTTAAGTAATGTAATGCTTAAAGAAAGGAATTCAGGATTGAGTCCTATACTATTTTATATTAAGTCTCAATTATCAATACTTTCCATTTAGTGGCATTAGTATATTAAAACAAACCAGATTGGTAGTGTTGGTGTTATTGAGTACATACTTTGTTATTAAAAATGTTATGAGATGTCAAGTCAATTCCATTTGGTCCAGTTGATTCTGATCATAGGGAGCCTCCAGGACAGAGTAGAACTTGAGTTCTGAGACTGTGGTGCTGTATAGAAGCAGACCCTGAGGAAGGGGCTGGGAGGTCCGAACTGCAGATCTTGTGGTGTACAGCTCAGTGTAGAACGTGTTACTCCACCGGGCTCCAGTTCCCATTGTAACGGACCCTCCGGACCCTCCATGCAACACAGAACGAAGCACTGCCTGGTTGTGTGCCATCCTCACAACTGTTAGGTCTGAGCCCCTGGTTGACATAACTGTGGCGGCCCATTTCATTTAGTCTTTTTCTCCCCATTTTCACTGACCCTCCGCTTTTCCAAATGTGATGTTCCAATAGTTTACTTTTTGGGGGGTGCAGGGGCATCACTGCCCTTTGGTGGTCGTGGGAGCTACCCAGCGCTGTTCCTGAGAGCCGCCGCTGGATTTGAACCGCCAAGCCCGCAGGCAGTAGTCCCACACCCAACCACTTATGCCACTGGGGCTCAGCCCCAATAGTTTACTTTTGTTTAATTGTTTCCTCATGTTCCACAAGCAAAACAAAACTCAGTGCCATCATTGGGTCCATTCTGATTCAGAGGCCTTATACAGACAGACCAGAACTACCCCTGTGGATGTGTGAGCCTGCATCCTTAGCGGGCAGGAAGCATCTTCCTTTTCCCTGGGAGCAGCTGCTGCCCTTGAGCATAGCAGCCCAGCACCTGGCCCCCTGCAGTCCCAGGGCAGGCAGCTTTGTCTCCGTCTCTGTTCATTTGCTACATTTATACTGTTGGGTATAAATGGGCTCTGATTGTATTATAGTATGCTCTCTGACTTTATTTTTACATCACTACATGTACCAACAGAAACGACCACGTTTGTAAAGGGGGAGGTTGAAATTAGAATCAGGATGATTTCTCAAATGAAAACATTTAGGTCATTGAAGTTGATTGCCTTCATCAGCAGTTGTTTATCAAAAGTCTCTTAGGTTTAGTAGAAAAGTAACCAAGTCTACCATTAACCACTTATCTTTTTTCTTTTTTGGTGGGTTCACATGCTGTTATAAAACATGCACCCTTTCCTCCCAGCGATAATGTCTTGAAATCCTATATTGCAATAGACCTTTTATAGTTGAATCTGATTGCCCTCAATCACCTAAGCCCTTCTTCATCCCAGTAACCACTAATCTATTTTTCATTTGTGTAATTTTCTCATTTTAAGAATATTATATATAGATATATATGGAAATAGACATTATGCAACCTTTGGGGATTGGCTTTTTTCACTAAGCATACTTCTTGGATTCCTTCTCCACATTGTGGTGTGTATCAGGAGCTCATTCCTTTATGTACAGCTCAGGGTACATTCCATGGCATGGATGTAACAATTTGATCATCCACCCATCCATCCATCCATCCATCCATCCATCCATCCATCCATCCATCCTCCCTCTTAGGGACATTAGGAGTGTTTCCAGATTTTGATTATTACACATAAAGCTGCTGTCAAAAGTCATGTACTGGCTTTTCTGTTGGCATCAGCTTCTGTTTCTCTGGGTTAAATGCTCGCTCGTACAGCTGCTGCTTCATGTGGTAGTTTTATGTTTAGTTTTTAAAGAAAGTGCTGGACTTTCCCAGGATAGCTATTGGTTTTACTTTCCCATGGCGATCCGGTTTTCCCTCATCTTCCCCAACATTTGGTATTGCCACTTTCAGCTTAACTGTTCTGGCAGGTGGGTGGTTATATTTTATTGTGGCATTAATTTGCATTTTCTTAGTGATTCATGATGCTGAACATCTTTTCATGTACTTATTTGCCATCTGCATATCCTCTTGGTTAAATGTTTGCCCAGGTCTTATTGTCATTTTTTATTGTTTGTTTTCTTCTTACTGTGTTTGGGAGGGCTTTTTGTTTTGTTTTTTAACATTCTGGATATGAATCCTTTATCATTTGTGGTTTGCACATATATTTCCACTTTGTAATTTGTCTTTCTAATCTTTCACAAGTATCTTTTGTAAAGCAAAAGTTTTTAGTTCTGATGAAGTTACATTTATCAAAGATTTTTTTTTGTTGTTGTTTTTAAAATCAAGATGTTGGCCCTCTTGTGTTTTAGACATCAGTTAGCATAGGGCAACATAAGTAATTACATATGGGAGGAATTTTAACATTTCCTGTAAGTCATTCAAACCCCTGGTGGCATAATCGTTATCCTTTGGGTTGCTAGCAAGAAGGTTAGCAGTTTGAAACCACCAGCCACTTGGCAGGAGAAAGACGAGACTTTCTACTTCCATCAAGGGCTACAGCCTCGGAAATATATAGAGACAGTTCTGCCCTGTTCTATAGGCTCACCTTGAGTTGCCATCGACTCCAAGGCAGTAAGTTGAGTAAGTCATAATACTGAATTCAAACAAGAAGTTGTTTTTTTTTGGGGGGGGCATCATTGCCCTCTGGTGGTGAGAGTAGGAGGCCCAGCCTTTGTTCCGTGTAGCTGGAATTAAACCTCCATCCCAGTGGGCTGCAATCCCGCGCATAACCACTACACCACCAGGGCTCAGCCCCAAACAAGAAGTTTTTAATAACAAATGTAACCATATGGATAATATGTTTGTCACTCAGCAAGATAAAAACAAAAATGAAACTATTATTGCCTGCGTTTCTACTTTATCATCTGCTATGCTTGCAATAAAGGTGGGTATCATTTCTTTTTTATGGATGAGACACTCAGTAAACTTTGCTAAATGGCTTTATGATGACCGTATAGTACTCCATTGTTTGTATGCCCCAGCATAGATCCTTTAGTTAAGCGACTGCTTTCTTATGGACATTGGGTTTTATCCTAATAAATTATGCTTGCAACTAAATGTGTACCCCCCTCTTGCTTTGAGAAGTCATGTCATTTTAAATTAAATTATGTCCATACCAGGCTTTTGGACATTTGTCACATTTTTATTTTTGTGGTGAGAACTCCACGGCCAGAGTTAGGAAGCCTGGTAGCTTTATGATTGCAAGTTGGGTTGAAATCTACCATTTGTGAAATTCAAAACCACCACCAGCTCCTCCATGGGAGAAAGATGGGGCTTTCTACTCTCCCGGGCAGTTAGTCTTGGAAACTGGCAGGGGGTGTTCTTGGCTATCCTCTCGGGTCATTGTGAGTCAGCATGGACTCAATGGCAGTGGGCTTGGTTTGGGGTCTGGGCTATGAACTAGGCCCTGCAGGTTCACTGACAACAGTCCCTGCTGGGGAGCAGAACGCCCCGCAGAGAAGCTCCATGTTATTCACCTGTAAATAAAATAAAGTATTTAGATAAAATAAAATGCCCGAGATGATTCTGACAAGGAAGTGGACAGAGGATATAGCCCCGGATTTGGAGTGAGTGGAGGGAGGGGAGTGTTGCATGCTTATTTATTTTTTTCCTAAACCGAAAGAAAAGTCAGCATGTGAGACAGCATGCTTCCATGTCAGTGATGGGTTAGGGTCCCGAGGACATCAATTGCCTGTGGCTGGTGAGACTGAGGAAGATATTACAGAACAAATGTTGAGTATTGCCATCACTTAATGGCCCGTCAGAATGCGCATGACAGGGAGAGAAACGAGAGGGGCAACAGGACCAGGAAAAGCAGGTCCAAAGCAGAGGGTGTGGGGCAGTAGGTAGACCAGGTGGCAAAGGCCAAAAGTATGCCTGGAGGGGCAGAGAGGCACTTAGCTTTTGGCTTCTTAAATATTTGTTCAGCATTTTCTAGAGAGAGAGTCAGAGAAAAGAGGTCTCCCATTAATGAAGTAGGTATATCTTTATTTCTGCTATGGTGAAATGAAATTGTGTTAGTCAGGGTTGACTAGAAATACAAATCCAAGGAGACACTCACATGTGTGTGAGAGAGAACTTTATATCAAAGAACAATTGTACATTAAGAAAACATCCCAGCTCAGTCCAGATCAAGTCCACAAGTCTGATCTAAGCCCATATGTCCGATACCAGTCTGTAAGTTCCTCTTTAGACTCATGCAACACATGCAATGACACTGAGTGCAGGAAGATCACAGGCCAGTGGGCGGAAAGTCTTTTCAGTGGCAATGGAAGCATCTCAGTGCTGGGCTGGATCTCCATGTGACTTCTCCAACCCCAAGCCTCTGGCTGCCATCAGCAGCGCTCCATGGGGCTTGTCAACAGGAAAGTTTTCATGGGGAGTGTCTGTATCTGGCCTCCTGTGAGCTATTTATTGTTGTCTTGCCTCCAAATGAGGTCACCAAGCTGTGACCTGATTGACAGGCTAGACTCCACCCCTTCGCAAATTGACAGGAGATCATGTAACTGCCACAGAGATACAGTGAAACTTGAAAACCCAACAGACTGCCTTGCTTTTTCTGAGTCTCGCAAAAGGTCCCCTATTGCCAGTGGGCAGTCTCTGCAACCTCCGCTTCACAGAAGCCTCCATGCCTTTCTTCTTTGATGGAGGGGAAGGACAGGGAGCCATCACCGTGGGACTCGATGACTGGCTGGCTGGGGTGGGTGGTGGGGGTGGTGTCAATGGGGGAGTCCTCATCTTCCATGTGGGACACCTGGTTTGATTTCTGACAGGGGACCGCCTGCTCAGCCACCACCAATCTGTTGGCAGCAACACGTGTATCGCTGAACCGTTCTCAGTGGGGCTTCCAAATTAAGACTGGCCAGGAAGAAAGACCTTCTAAGAGTCCACCAGAGAAAGAAAACCCCACGGACCACATGCGCTGATCTGCAGCCGACCGGGGATGGCTGAGGATGGGGCTGTGCATGCTCTTTTGTGCCTGGGGTTACCGCGAGTCAGCGACTGGGTGGACAGAGGTTCCTGGCCGGCCTCAGCGACATGTAGACGTGGGATGTCTGCTTTCCACACCTGTCCCACATACAACTTGTATTGTGCACCTAGAATAGATCATGCTATTGACAGCATGTGCACTAAAGTTTACATTTCAAAAATAAAATTTTATTTTGAGCAGAAACGGTCCTCATTCTTTTATCTACTTTCCTTTTACCGTGTTAGATGCATTTCACCAAACTTCTCTTTGAATCACCCTGCTTAGCAAGAACATTCGTCAGACTGAGGAAATAGGAAGTAATTGGTAATAGCTTTTTAAAAAATCTGTACTTTTGGAGTGTTAGATTATTTTTCCAGTATGAGGTCAAAAATGATTTAGAAATACTAAATCAGAACTTTGAGTAATTGAAGGCAGGAGAATTTCCCTGATAATGCACCATGGAAAGAGGTTTCTGCTCTCTCTCTCTCTCTCTCACACACACACACACACAATAGGTGCTCAAGTAGATTGAATGAAAGAATTGTTTATGGCACTTTGGAAATATACACACAGATCCTCAAAAATGAGAATGATAGTGTCTGCCCCTCCACTACACACATACACAGAAACTTGCTGATCTGAAGATGGGCAGAGGCTGGACAGATAAGCAGACAGACAAAAGCAGCCCTTACGCACTAACACCAATTACTTAGAGCATGTGCTCTTCTAAACCAAGGAGTGGGTGTGAATCAACTTGGAGTAAAACTAATTAATACATTTCTCTCTGCTTCACCAAGTCCTTTAGTACCTATATGCCTCTCATATGATTGTCAATAATCATTATTCCAATTGTTTCCTTTCATTCAAATGAGAAATGACTTGGCGCCTTTATCAAGTGCACCACCCTTTCCAAATATTTTGACACTTCATTTGTTTTGACTGATTCTAAAGGATTTCTCTGAAGACAGAAGACCTGAAATGGTTGTGGATGTGGAAACAAACTCAGTGCCGTAGATTCAGGTAGATGCTTTAGAGACTAAATGAGTGCGGTAACACTCATTTTAGTGAATGGCTTCTAGTTAGTACAGGGCTCAACAACAAGCTGCGTTCTCCATAAATACTTATTCTCCTTATGAACTGGTTAGACTGATCTTCCCCACAAAGACAGAGTTAAGAACAAGGGTGGCTCTTGTCAGGGGCCCTGGTGGCGTCGTGGTCACACATCTGACCACCAGCTGCTCTTCTGGAGAAGGCTGGGGCTTACTACTCCTGTGGACACTTAACAGTCTCAGAAACTTACAGGGCAGTTCTGCAGCTCCTGCCTGTCCTATAGGGTCCTATGCGTTGGCATTGACTCAACTGAGTCTTTTCATTTGTTTTATGCTCTATGACTGTTCTAAGTAGTATCTGTATATTTACATATTCATTTTGAATGGATGATCGCATGCCAAGTATTTCTATCATATGACACAAGCATGGTACATAGGAATTTATACAAACCTGTCAGGATACATGTGTGTTTACCAGTGATACTGGCAAACTTCATTTTTTCCAGCTGAATGACTGATATGAAGTTTAAAATTAAGTGAAACAAACCCCTTTCAGTGAAGTTGACACTGAAGTTTTCTGTCAGTGGTGGTTTGGTGGTAGATTTCCATCTTCCATCAGCCAGTGTACAGTCAATTGGTCTGGTATGTTGCTGTGATAGTGAGCAGCAGGTTTCAGCTGCAGTTAAAGCACTGTCACCAAAGCTTGCACACTAAGATGGGCTAGAAAGAAAAGCTTGGTTATCATTTAGTGCCAAAAGAAAAGAAAGAATTCCGCCATTGTATTCCAATGACCCAATGCCATTGTGGTCATCAGGAGCTTGGGGTGGGGGGCACCTCAATGGCAGCTTATAACAACAGAATGAATGCTTATAAAGGGCCCTCACATTTGTAGCTAACATTAATGTTTCTTTTTTTTAAGTGTACCATGGTGGAGAATAAAGAATGGCATTTATCTAATACCCTTTTACTTTGTTCCGTATTTTCTATGCCACTGTCATGCATGTGAAGGTGATGTTAGCTTTTGCTTCAGAAAAATCTTACAAACCCAATAAAAAAAAAAACCACCTGCCTCCTCTCAAAAGCCATTTCTTTGGATAACCAAAATATACTTCAAACATTTTTGTTACCTAACTAGGGTAAGGACAAGCCCTAGAAGGTATAAAAAGTGTCTTTGGAGAATGACATTCTCCAAATGAGTTTAGTTTAAATTGGTAAAATTCCTGTGATTCTGAAGATTTTCCTAGATTCCTAAGAATCTGGATTCCTATCTAGGTTTAAAGGAATCTAGAAGGTGTCTTGAATGCCACCTTCTTAAGAGCAGACATTTTGTCCTTATTCATATCTACATTTCCAGGTTTTAGAAACCTTCCTGACACTTAACAAGTGCTCAATAAACATTTGTTTAATTAAATGAATGACTTGCTCTTGTGTCTGGAGAACTGAGAATAGATTCCTTAATTTAAGAGAAAGGAGAACTTAAAAAAAAATTGTTACGGGAAGAGATCCCTTACTAACCAGAGTAGGAGGCTGGGAGAACATATTCTACATGGACTGTGACATAAGCTAGGGAAAGTGGGGCAGAACCAGCAGGCAGAGTCAGGAAAAGGGTTCTGTAGATTTGCTGTTGCATAAGGCTGATGGGACCTGGAGCCTTTTTCTGTCTTTCTTTTGTTGTTGTTGTTAGGTCCATTGAGTTGGTTTCAACTCATGGTGACCCTGTGCACAGCAGAAGGAAACACTGCCTGCAGCCAAGCCATCTTCCCAACAGTTCCTGTGCTTGAGCCCATTGCTGCAGCCACTGTGTCAGCTCATCAAGTTAAGGCCTTCCTCTTTCTCACTGCCCCACTGCTTTGCAAAGCATGATGTCCTTTTCCATGGACTGGTCTCTCTTGACAACATGTCCAAAGTATGTAAGATGAAGTCCCATCCCATTGCCTTTAAGGTGCTTTCTGGCCTTACTCCCAAAACAGATGGTTTGTCATGGTATTTTCATTTGCCTTATATGAATGTGGAAGATGAACATTGAATAAGGAAAATGGAGGGAGGATCAACATCTTTGAATTGTGGTGCTGGAGATGAATATTGAAATATTGCTAAAAGGACAAGCATCTGTATTTTCCTGGCAATTCTCATTTATTAAGCCATGATATGAAGTGGCTGAGATGCACAGGATGTGATAACTAATAGGCACAGGCTGTGTCTCCTGGAAGAGCTAGAGTCAGGCTTCAGTGTATTGATGCCTGTGACTGTGGAACACACTGCCATCGAGGCAATTCCAACTTGAAGGGACCCTATAGGACACAATAGACCTGCCTCTGTGGGGTTCCAAAGCTGTAACTCCTTATGGAAATAGAAAGCTGTGTTAGGCTAACTTGGCTCTAGAAACAAATTGAGAGATATTCATATATGTGTAAGGGAGAGTGTTATATCATAGGGTAATTGCATATTGAAAAAACATCCCAGCCCAACCCAGATTAAGTCCATAAGTTCAATACTAACCTATATATTCAATACCAGTCTATAAAGTCCTCATCAGACTCATGCAGCACATGCAATGCTGCTGAATGCAGGAAGATCACAGGCAGAGGTCAGTGGGTGTGGGTGCAAATTTTGGATCCAGTGGGGTGGAAGCATAGTAATGCTGGCTCAGGTCTCCATGGAGTGTCTCAACAGGAAGGTGAGTTAGAGAGAGTGTGTGTGTGTCCTGCTTCCTGGAGGAAGAGAGGAAGTTCCCAGAATCCTCATTATAAAGTCACACACACAAAGGAGTATCATCAGATTGTGTCCTGTTTAACAGGCTATATTCCACCTCTTCACTCTATTTATCAAGTTGACAGGAGATAATGTAACTACCACAAAGGTCTCTCCTTCTCCGACAAGTCACTGGCCTTGCGATTAGCAGCTGCGAATGCAGCAATCTATCTTGATGTTATAATGAGGATTTGAACACTTGTGATCATAGTAACATGAGGTCACAGTTGGAACGGTATTCAAATTTTTAGGGAAAGTTGGGCTATATATCCTTAGACTAAATCCCAAAGAACTCATTTTTATAGGCTAAATAGAACAGTTTTAATTTGAGAACAATTTTACTGCCCTTTTCCTATCAAACTCCTTGGTAAGAAGCATGTGTTGTGGGAGGGTTTGAAGGGGACATGATGCCTGGGCAGGCTGACAGACATACCACTTCCACTGCAAGGAGTCAATTGAACATTAGTTTAAAGCATGTGTGTACGTACAAAGGTTCTTTACAGATGTCATTTCATCTATTTTCTCCCTCATTCTCATAAATTTTGTTTGTTTGTTAGAGTAGGACACAGTGAGATTATCTGGAAATGAACTATGTATATTCAGTATCTGAAAATCAATATAAAGGCAGGCTTTTAACTTGCGAGGGTGTGGAGGCCAGAGAAGAATCATATTCATCATTGGCATTTTCTTCTTGGCTTTTAGTTTCTCTTCATTGTTTCTCACAGGACCAGTGTCACTGGGGAATGATAGCCAGCCATCTGTGTTCCTAGGAAGCCTGCTTGATTTGAAGACCAAAAATAAATGAATAAATGTTTGGTCAGAACATGTTTGGCCCGCATCTTGTGATTGTGAAAGGTCAGCAACCTGTAAACACCATGCTAAAAACATTTTTTTTCCTGAAAAAAAATTCTAACTCTGGATGAGCTCAGGGTAAATATCACAAATATTAATCCTAGACATTTGGAGTCTCTTTTCTCTGCAGTCCAAATTGACTTAACATCACCCAACAATGCATTTCTTACTGATGAAAAATTCCCTTTGACAGTTGGGCTAAATAAATAGCTGTCAGTTACTGGATTAATGTGACCTAGCTCTGGGGAGAAAGAGACAGTCCTTAAATAGGCAGGCTTTTCCAGAGGCTTTAAGGAAAGCGCAGGCAAGGTCTTTGTATGAAAGCAGGCACCTTCTATTATGGTATGGGAGACAACACAGGGCCAAGGAAGGGGGTTGAGCAAGACTAGTAGTTGGCTTGACTCTCAGTATCCTCCTCTGTGATGGGTAGGTTTGTTATGCCAACATGGCCACAGAAGATTGGTGGGTCTGTTGTGACGGCACAGCCAGTGAACATGTGAAATGAATTGAAGGGCAGATATAGGAGGGGGTTGGCAAGTCCCGCCCTCTCTCTTGTTTCCCGATCATCGGACCAGAGAGCTGCCTTGTTCGTCCTGTGCCTCGACCTCCAAGGAACACCACCCGTGGGACACCTAATCGTGGACTGTGTTGCTGTGAGTTGAGGATCCTTCAAGCCCTACTTCGCCACACTCCTGGGATATACATCTCTTGAGATGGGGACTGTTGGACTCTGTTATCTGGCTGACTGTTGCTGACTGTTGGTGACTGTTGCTCTGCCGTTTGCTGCCTGTAACAAGATAGCCTGGATTGCTCTACAGAGGATTATTTAGCTGCCCTCAAGAATTGAAGGACTGCCAGTCTTCTAGTTACCTCACGCAAGTGAGTTGCACCGAGCAATCTGTATTGCTTTATAGTTAACTTTTTCTCTTATATATCTTTCTCAATATATAAACATATAAAAAGGCATTACTAGCGTCCTGAATTTTATTTCTCTAAGAGAACCCTGCCTGACACATCCTCCTTCACCACCACCACCACCACCACTACTACCATCACCAC